>CAJQUW010004100.1:0-71003 GCA_907163375.1 Prostheceraeus crozeri | reverse complement strand
AATTGTCAAAGAGAGAGATCGTGCTGTCGTCACTTGTATGATTCACAGATTTAATGAAAAATGACCTTGAATGTCACTTTGCTTATATAATTTCAGTCTCTTCATCTCTTGGATGTTCATTCTGATTGGCTGCTTGGGTCATACTTTAAGATAATAGAAAAAATGTTTAAAGTTTCATTATTCAAAGTCAGCATTTCAAAGACAACATGACAAGTCCATCCCAACAACACCAAATACCGCATTGTGGAGTTCTCCCTCTCCATGCAACATCAGCAGAGGTTGCTCGTTTACATACCAAATGCACCAAGAAAAGGTGAAGGTGGAGAAGGTTGTTGTACCGACCTGGACAATTATACGAAAAGTTATCATTAACCATTACCAGCGGACGAGGAAGAGGGAGATTGTAATGGTGAGAAGGAGTGTCCCGACTTAACAGGCGTGAGGTGGAAGTATCTCCAGTACGATACTGTCGATGTGATGGAGATCACCAGCACGAAATTCCTCCACCAATTATGGGAGTGGTACACCCCTAACTCCCAGCCACGAACTACGGCAGAGTGGGAGTATATTGATAAAAGTGAGGCTTGCAGTGGAAGAACGATTAAAGCAACTGAACTGTTTTTGTTTATCTATGTGAAGCCAGGACTCTGGGACGATATTGACGATGAAGACCTTTTGAAATACATGCCATAATAAATGTTTATTTTGTATTATCTTTGCTTTCATACTGACTTACTTGAATGGGGCTTCAGTGGATGATTTAACCATGTATACTTTTTCATTTGGAAATAGTAGCACGCTTAGTCTAACTTGTAAATCTTATAACATTTCATATGGGCGATGATGGTAGATGAAATAGTGTTAGATAAAATTAAGATAGCTTACACTTCTGATACAGGGATAGCAATCGACTGCGATCCATGTGTAAAGAGCTTGTTAGACTACGGAAGAGAGAAGTGTGTTATGTTGCGTGTGGCGCGTGAGTGTCCTCCCATTTCATTCCATTCATCAATTCGTCTCATTGATAGAGACAGGTAGAACTCATGGTTCTCATAACGTATGCAATGGAAAGTTTTAGGCAACCTTCGACAGTTGGCTAAATGTCGCCCTGGCGCGAATGCATACTACGTTGAGACAGAGGCAATCACTTGCAAACATGACGCAGAGAGGTTTAACAAGATTGACCATTGCCGAATGTCCCTTGCGGTATACATAGCTACGGGTTTCACCGCCGCCCTTTACAGGAACGCCCGTCGAAAGGAAGTATTACACCGAACTTCATTTGCGACGTTCAAGTTGACTGATAGCAGATTCAACTTAATGATAGTATTCGCCAGTCCGAAGACTGCTCAGGGCAAACCGCGAGGAGGTTCTATCATGTCTTGCCCCATGGTGGCCCTTAAGAGAGCCGATGGTTCGTTCTCGGGGTGTGTGGTAGGGACTCAGGCTTGTTGTTTCGACTGCGGCTTCGGCAACGGGGCGGGTGGTCGCTTCTCTTGGATGTCTGTAAAGAAAGAAGTAGTGAGTTATCATCTTACATATCAATTTAGTCATTTTTACTTACAGATCTTCTCGGACGCTTCCTCATAAAGGAAATTCGAGATCGGATCACGATGATCGAAGGTGAAGTGTAGACATCCACCCCTTTCTTCACACGAGAGTAGCATTTCTCCCCTCTTCCACGCTCGTACAAGAGAGGAGTTTCTGCTACTCTCCCCTTTCTAATAGGGATGTGCAGACGACTGGAACGCACCCTTCGATCGCGATCCACCAGCTGCGCCGAACGGTGCAGCTCGTGGTTCGTCTCGACAACCTTAGCCATCTGCACACGGAGTCTCTCCACTTCCTCCTTCAACCTTCGTATCTCCTTCTCCCTACTTTCCCTCTCTGCTAGCAAAGCCTCTTCTCTGGCTTTCCCCTCGAGAGTCTTGAGCCTCTCCTGCTCCAACTCGCCATCCCGCTCGCTTAATCTCTCCTTCACCTTCTTCATCTCTCCGGCCACGTTCTTTAGGTCCTCATACTTTGCCTTGTATGAGAAGGCCTCCTCCTTCAACTTCTCCGCCTCTTTCTTTAATCTATCCCGTTCGGCAATCACCGGCGGGCGCTTGACAAAAATTGCGACATTGTGTTGCTATTCCACTCACAGTTTCGGCTGTAGGGGTCTCGCGATAGAGGTCGACGTCCTTGATAAGTTGCGACTGTAGCTCTCCATCCTCCTCACTATCGCTGCTGGTCAGCGAACTCTCGCTACTAAGCGAGGATACAGCGGCAATCGCTTCAATGGCGGATTGTAGCTCAGTGGCCTCAGTGGTGAAGAGTGAACTCCGTTCTTGCTCGTTGGCAGATTGTAGCTCTAAAGAACGGAGCTCAGTGGCGAAGAGTGAACTCCGTTCTTCTTCGCCTACTTCGCCTGTTTGACACTCGCTGTGTTGTGAGTGCCAATCCTCCAGCCGCTCACTTAAGCGACTGACTTTGTGGACTCCGCAATAGTAGCGAGCGACCCCTATCTGTTTCTTGTTAGTACAAGCGTGCTTTTTGAAGGCGTCAGCTCGGAATACCTTCCGGCATTGACCAGTTTGAAACTGGTCTTCATATTATTGTATTTCGGCATTTCTGAAGCGAAAAAACGGAAAACAATGATTTTTACACTTAGTGAGGAATGATAGATTTGAGTGTAGTGAGTGGCACTCGATCCCGTCGACAGCCCGAAGGCCTTGTACTGATCACTAGGGAAGTGAGAGATCTTCCCCGATACCCGCTATTTACAGCTGAAGACATCATTGTCACTGCCCCGAAGTGGTAACAGCAACGCCGAGTCAAAGGTAGTGAACAGTAGCTGGGATCTAACCCCACAAAGCTGCCTTAGACTTAGTTAAATTTGAAACATGATATCAGATTTGAACTTAGCATACTTGAAAACCTTGAGGAAACATCCCAAGTTATTGCTTTGATCAGCTTGATAGCAAGCCGTAGAGTGCTTGATTCCCCACCACACACCAGCATCAACCAGCGTTTTGCAAATGGAGATGTTTAGAGGCCACCATGACAAGATAGCTAAGACTCAACCGATTGGCGTTCAAAGTGCTACGTTGAGAGCTGTGTCAAATGCCCAACATGGAGTTGCCCACCAAAACCAGGCGGTTACACGGTCTTAAATATGACACATTAACAAATCCCTTGCCACACTTATCACTACGGCCACTACGGAGGCCACGGGGACGGCAAATCGTCCGCCGTCCCGAAGGAACACCCTGTCAGTGGAATATTACAGCAAAACTCTCCGTGTCTTGCTCGCTTTCAGTGAAAAGCCGCTTATACCATGAGAAGACTGGCTCAGACATCATTAAAAATGCTATCATTGACTTCAGCAGGGTCGAAAACCCCAGAAAACCTCCAAAACTAGTGAATTTAAATTTTTCAACTTTTTAGCACTACTTATAAAATTTTATAAGTAGTCCATCACTTAGGGCAGGTCAATAGCGACCGAACCTTTTTTGAATCAAGTCAAACGGACTTGTAGAAGCAAAGTTACAAGCCTTTAAAGTTTTGGAGTCTTTTATGGCCTGGAGACGAAGGCCATCTCCTGGCGAACCTCTAAGTCTGACGGCTTAGCTGATATCAGCAATGAAATTTTCTAAGTCGGCTTCTTACAGAAACTTGGAATTTGGAATGTCCGAAGCTATCATCGGAGCTCAGAGAGACGACCTACCTCTGACAATCGTTCTCCTCTAAATGACAAGTCTCTCCACCCGTCCGGTTCCTCCCTTCCCACCCAGCTTATATAGTGTGTGACGATCAGCTGATGACGTAATAACCCATCATCCAAACACTAAAAAATCCCGTCTATCTATACATATCCCCACCGGTTCTAGTCCTAAGGCTCCGATTGAGCTGGAAATACACTCTATTTCCATGTAGATTTGACGCTGAATCAGAAACCCTGAACTGGGGGGGAATCTGGCCTCCGCTCCGTGTTTTTTTCCTCTTCACAGTTTTCCACTCTCTCTTTTCCCCCTTCCCCCCTTGACCCCATCCCTTTTTTTTCTCCCCTCTCACTCTCTCCCTCTTTCTTTTTCCTTTTCCTCCCTCATTCTCCCCATCCGATGCTCGTTTTGGCTCTAATAAACAGTAGGCAGCCATCGCAAAATAATTCTAACTCTGTCGTTTCTTTTTTTTTTTTTTTTTTTTTTTTTTTTTTTTTTTTTTTTTTCTTTTTTTTTTTTTTATTTCTTTTTTTTTTTTTTTTATTTTTTTTTTTTTTTTTTTTTTTTTTTTTATTTTTATTTTTTTTTTCCGAAAATAATGTTGAAAATTTTTCTCTCCGATTGACTTGAAACTCATACTCTCAACGCCCTCTCCCTCAACTCTCCGATTGGCATGAAACTCACCATACAGATAGAGAATTTCACGCTGATTCCAAATCTGAAATCCGTTTTCCAATCCGATGCTTCGTTTTGAAGCTACAGCCCAAAACGTCCCAAATTCTAACTCTGTCGTTTTTCGCCAATGTCCCTAAATCTTAAATGGCGTCTCACATCTAAACGAAGACAGATAGGAACAAGCCGATTCTTTCACTGAATTTGTCTCACTCTTAGCTTTCAAACGAGCTATCGCACGACAAAATCCGTCCACTGGAAGCCAAAATCGAAGCAAGCTGTCCAGAGGGGGGGGGACGTCAGTGAACATTTTTTTCCTCCACCACTCCGATTTTTATTACGTTTTCGTCGCTGGAAACATCCTTCCTAACTCAGAATTTCACGTAGATTCCGAATCTGGCCTCCGTTTTCTCATCCGATGCTTCGTTTGGGCGCTACACACCAAAACGTCCCAAATTCTAACTCTGTCGTTTTTTCGAAAAATGTTGAACATTTTTTCTCTCCGATTGACTTGAAACTCACCATACAGATAGAGAATTTCACGCTGATTCCAAATCTGAAATCCGTTTTCCAATCCGATGCTTCGTTTTGAAGCTACAGCCCAAAACGTCCCAAATTCTAACTCTGTCGTTTTTCGCCAATGTCCCAAAATCTTAAATGGCGTCTAACATCTAAACGAAGACAGATAGGAACAAGCCGATTCTTTCACTGAATTTGTCTCACTCTTAGCTTTCAAACGAGCTATCGCACGACAAAATCCGTCCCCTAGAAGCCAAAATCGAAGCAAGCTGTCCAGAGGGGGGGGACGTCAGTGAAAATTTTTTCTCTCCGATTTCGCTGGAAACATCCTTCCTAACCCAAAATTTCACGTAGATTCCGAATCCGGCCTCCGTTTTCTCATCCGATGCTTCGTTTGGGCGCTACACACCAAAACGTCCCAAATTCTAACTCTGTCGTTTTTTCGAAAAATGTTGAAAATTTTTTCTCTCCGATTGACTTGAAACTCACCCTACCGATGCAGAATTTCACGCTGAACACGAATCCGACCTCCGTTTTCTCATCCGACCACTCCTTCCACTCGAAACAACCCATTTTACAACCCAACATTCAGCACGAAAAACATCACACACTATAGCCTCAACACTAATCCTGGCGGTCGCCCAAGTCCACCACGACACTCAGACCCAAAGCACCACGGCGGCCGACCACGACACTCTGCCGTTCCAGAGGGGGGGGAGGGGAGGGGGAGGGGAGGGGGAGGGGAGGGGGAGGGGGAGGGGAGAGGGGGAGGGGGGAGGGGATGGGTGGAAGGGGGAGGGGGAGGGAGGGGGGGAGGGGGGGGAGGTCCAGAGCTAATAGCGATGGGCGGGCCATCTTGCGCGGTCCAGAAGTGGAGTTTTGCTTACTACTATTATTTTATTTTCAAAATGACAGCCAAGTCATTATGGGAGGTCAGTTGGATATGACCATGCATCTCTGTTGCGGCTGCAAAGTGGCCCTGTGGAAAACCTTGACTGTGTCAGCACTTCAAAGGCGGAGTGGACTACCAGTGAAGTGTCCGGTACACGAGTGTGATCATGACTTTAGCAACAATCAGACATTTCATGAATGGTGTGATGACTTCCTGAAGATCATGGAGTCGCCTGGGGGACGTGATCTGTACCCATCATTTATTTTTCACGCTTAAATTAAACTTACATTGTAAATCTCTTGTCTTTTTCATTTTAAACATAGTTCTGGAATTGGTTTTCTTATTGGGGAGCAACTAAATCATAGCTGCACATTAAAGTTTCACATCTAAATAGTGCTACATTTAAAATAATTGTCACAATAGTCGCAATTGAGTAAACCCATTCAAAATCAAACAACGGACGTCTATCGGTACGTACCCAAGTGCTCAGAACCAAACCGCACAAGTTCGCTCATAGACGTTCCGAAACACAGTGTACTCAACCGATTGTACCAAACACATGTACCTATCCAGTAAAACAGATCTCATACTTGTTCCTATTCATAACACTGAATTATACATGTACCTATCCATGTACCTATTGATAACACTAAATTTTACATGTACCTATCCATGTACCTATCCCTCGCAAGTAGGGCACAGTTTTCGATACTTTGGTATGTTATACAATGCACATTGACACCATCTTTGACATTGACAGACATCCGATGATCGATCCCACTTGGACCTAAAATGCCCTCTCCTAATTATTTGCAATACATAGATCCATGCCATGATCCATATTGCAGTTTCAGTCTGGTGAATAACTCGAAGAGTTGGGTGCAGAGCCTTATTAATAGCCAATTCCTCAGTGTAATATTCGGATTCTCACTGAATTTGTTAATTAGTAGTCAATGAAATTCTCTAGAGAGGGAGAGGAGTTGAGTGTTTCATCAACACCCCCCATCAAGTCTTCATTTCATCTGTAATATTTTTTTCTTCCAAATTTGATAGTGTTCTTAAGCTGCATTATAATTGGTGTATTGCCTGTTAAATTGGTGTATTGCCGCTCTCATCTTTAACAATCGTTTTCAGAGAAACTGCTGAACGAATGTTCTTGAAACTTGTCATATAATATCAGTGAATTATGCTTTACATCATATACCATTTCCAAGGCTTTTTGTCGCATTGCACACCGCACAGCCGACAAAATAGCAAATTCTCGCCAATCAAATAATTACCGCGGGGTTCGATATTCGCCTCGGCCCCATTGATGCATAATGCCTTTTTTTTGACCAAACGATAAGGAAACCGACCACTGGCACTAAAAATGGGGTTCAAAATATATAGGTGCATCTATTTCCCATCTATTCTCATCTAGACCCTTTTAAAATTAAAAAAAAACAATTGATTATCTTTGGAGACGACGGACTACGGACTTTGGTTCAATTTTTGATCTAACCCATACAAAAACATGGAAGAACAGAGAAGTGGATAAAAAGCTAACATGACCACCCCCACAAACAAAAAACACCCAATGAAACGCCATTAACGCAAGCCATTCGCACCTATCAATTGACAGACTCGCCGATTTCCTTATTATGTACGTGATGCACTGCTGTTGGGAATCAAAGTAAGAAAATGTAGTTACAGGTGTAGAAGAAATAATTTTGCAATTTTTTTTTTTTTTTTCTAATTATTAAGTTTCTTAAATTTACTTATAGCAGGGGGTGAGGTCCTATTGGCCTTGTATGTTTGTATAGACTAACAATACATAGTCAATAGTAGTACATATAGGCCCCCAACCCCAAACATCAACAGCCAATCATCCCCCCCGGCAGCCAAACCACAACCAACACACAAAAAACAAACACCACCACAACACACACCAACACCCAAAACACCAACAAAATAGTAGTAAATATAAAGAGGTCGCCACAAAAAAACAAAAAATCCCACGACACACACACAATACAAAAAAACCCAGCAAACGCGCCAAAACCAAACACAACCACATCCAACAAAAACCAAACTCAACCCACACCCACAATCAACAAACATACGAACACAACACAACAAACCCAAAACAAAAAAATAGGTGGGGGCCCCCTTACCCGGCCCCAACCCCCCCCACCCCCACCCCGAACCACCCCTACCCCACCCACCCCCCACAGACCCCCCCCCCACTCCCCCCCCCAGCCACCACCCACCCCCCCCCCTCACCCCCACCCCCCCCCGCCCCTCAACCCCCCATCTTCCCCCTACAACCCCCCCCAACCCCCCCCCCCCCCCCCCCCCCCCCCCCCCACACCAGACCACACACCCCCCACCCCCCCCCCCAACCCACCCTCCCACCCCCCAACCACCCCCACCACTCCCCACCTCCCACCAACACCCCCACCCCCCCCACCCCCACACCCACCCCCCCCGCCCCCCCCCATCCCCCCCCCCCCCCCCCCCCCCCCCCCCACACTCCCCCCCCCCCAACCACCCCCCCCCTCCCCCACCCCCCCCCCCCCCCCACCCCCCCCCCACCCCCCCCCCCAACACTGCCAACATACACCCAACCAACCCCCTCCCCCCCCAAACCCCCCACCACCACCCACCAAACCCAACCCAACCCCCCCCCCCACCACCCCACCCCCCCCCCCAACCACCCCCCAAAACAACCCCCACCACCCCCCAACTCCACCCCAACCACAAAACACACACCAACCCCCACTCTCCCCAACCCCCAAAACAAACTCACCCACACACCAACCCAACCCCCACCGACCCCCCACGCGCCCACCCCCCCCCCCCCAACCCCCACCCCGCCCCACACCACCCCCCCCCCCCCCACACCCTAAGACCCCAACACCCCAACTACCCCCCACCAAACCAAACCCCCACCCCATCTCCAACCAACACTCCCCCAAACCCCCCCACCAAAAACAACCCACCAAAAAAACCCCCCCCACACCCCAACCAAACTCACCAACACACACCCCCCCCATCTAAAACAACAAAACAACACAACCAACAAACAAACAACACAACTCAAACCACCCCCAAAAATACCCCCCACACCCCACAGCAACCTATTCAACAAAACAAACCACACCCCCACAAAACCCAACCCAACATAAAAACAAACAAAAACTAAAAAAAAAAAAACAAAAATAAATCAACCAAAAAAAAACAAAACCACAAACAAGAAAACACCCCACCAACAACCCAAAACAAACCCAACCCAACACAACACAAAACCCAAAAGCACAAAATAACACACTAACCAAACACCAAAAAACAAACAAAACAAAATCCACCAAACACACAAAAAAAATACACCAACCCCATCATACCAAAAAACCACACACCAAACCAAAAGAAAAAACAAAAAAACCACAAACCACAAAAACAAAAAAATAACAAACCAAAAACAACAACAAAAAAATAAAAAACAAAACCACAAAAACAAAAAAAAAAAACAAAAAAAAAAAACCAACAAAAACAATAAAAAAAACAAAAATAAAGCAAACATACCAAAACAAAAAAAAAAAAAAACCACAAACACAAAAAAAATAAAAACAAACATTGCAATCTCCATGGACCACCGCCAGATCTGCAAAATACAATCATTCCTTCTGTATTACTATCATGATCAGTCGATTCTGTGGCAATTTCTTCGAATCAGTCATGATAGTAATGCAGAAGGAATTATTGCATTTTTCAGATCCCGTGTGTCATGACAGCCTTGAGGAGGTAATGTTTGTTGAATTACCAATTCGATGGGTTGCTACCATGGTTGCTTACTATCATTCTCAATCTGAAGAGTATATTTTCCATAGAGTAAGTAAATTAGGTAGAGTGGCAACTATTTATCCCCAATGTGTATACATTTTTGATTTATTATGAACTCGAGGTGAAAACAGTTGGAATTGCTTTCAAATGTGAGGTATGCACATTTATGCAGTTTTGAAGAAATTACAACGGAATTGAGTGATCATGATAGCATAATACAGAAGGAAATGATATTGTTTTACAGGTCTTCCGTGTCATGACATCCTTCGAGAGGCAGTGTATATTAAATTAGGGCAAAAAAAAACTCGAAACCCAAACAAAAAACACCACACTCAGTAACTCGAGAAATAAAACCTCGGACAACCACCTTTCCCGAAAACTCGAGAAACACACTCCACTCGACAGAAACGAAGAAAAAATGAATAAAAAAAAAAAGAAAAACTCTAAAAAATGAAAAAAACAACTCGAAATACAAGACTGCGACTACACGAACACGATCGAACAACTCGAGAAAAAAAAAAAAAAAAAAAAATAAAAAAAAACTCCGTAAATGAAAAAAAAAAACACGAAAAACTCGAAAAAAAAAGAAAAAAAGGAAGAAAGAAACAAAAGAAACTCGAAAGAGAAATAAGACTGAAACTCGCAAAAAAAAAAAAAAAAGAAAAAAAAAAGAGTGTATATTAAATTAGCAACTCTCGAAAACACGCAACTCGAACTCGAAAACTCGAAAAAAAACGAAAAAACATCGAAAAAAGTGTATATATTTACATTAGCAACTCGAACACTCGATAAAAATACGAAAAAAAAAAAGAAAAAAAAAAAAAAAAAACAAAAACCTCCGAAAACAAAGAGGAAAAAAAAGAAATGAACTCCGAAAAATAGAAAGCAAAAAAAACCTCGAAAACTGCAAACTCGAGAAACACGAATGACTCGAAAAAAAAATTCGAACTCGAAAGAAAAAAGAAACAAAGACTACTCTGAAAAAAACGAAAAATCTCTAATGGACTAGAAGAAAACTAACTCGAATAAAACTCGACTCGAATCGAAAAAAAATGAAGAGAAAAACTATCGAAAACACAACTTCGATAGAAAAAAAAAAAAACCTCGAAGACTCGCACACGAAGAAAAAAGAACGAAAAAACAACAACGCGAACGAAAACAATAAAAGAAAAAGAAAAAAACCCACGATGAAAACAAAATAAATGCTCTAAAAGAGGAAATATGAGAAAAAAACAACTCGAAAAACGAAAAAAACAAGAAGAAGAAATAAAATCGAACACATCGAAAGAAAAAAAAAAGACATGACTAACTCGAAGGAACAAAAAAAATAAACAACGAAAAATAAAACCGAAAAACACTCGAAAAAAAGAACTCGAAAAAAAACGAAGAAGAAAAAAAAAAATCGAAATAAACCAAGAAAAAAAAAAACAGGAGATGAAAAAACGAAACAACTCGAACGATCTCGACAACGAAACTCGGAGAAAAAAAAAAAGAAAAAAAAAAAAAGACTTCGACCCGAAAAACTCAAAAAAAAAGAACTCAACTCGAAAAAAAAAGAAGAACTCGAAAAAAAAAGAAAAAAACATCGAAAAAAAAAACGCAAAAAATGCAACTCGAAAAAAAAAGGAATAACTCTGAAAAAATTCGAAATAAAGAAAAACTCGAAAAAAAAAACAATGAAAAAAACAAAACAAGAAAGAAAAAAAAAAAAAATGAAAAAAAAAAAACTCGAAACTGCAACTCGAAAAAAAAAAAAAAAAAGAAAACTCGAGCAAAACTCGAAAACTCGACAACTCGAAAACTCGAAAGACGAAAAAACCTCGACAATTCGAATGAAAAAACCTCGAAAAAATGAATGAAAAAGCACTGAAACTGAAACAAAAATGGAATGTTAGAAAAATGAATGAACTATCGAGAAGACAGTGATGATAAAAAGTCGAAAAGATCAACTCGGAAAGAAATGGGAATGTAAAATGTCGAAAGGACTCGAAATGCTGGCTGAACTCTATGCGATGGGATGTTGACATGGGTGTGAAATGCTCGACTGGAAAAATGAAGAAAGGTAAAAAAGACGAACTGGAAAGAGCGGCGACTGATATGACCTGCTTGCTTTCATGCTCAACCTCAAGAGCATTTTCGGTGGCCAGATCCGCCAAGTCAGAGTTCAACGTATGGTACCTTGACGACGCAACGCTCGCTGGACCACCCGATCTTGTCTCCGACGATCTGAGGAGGATCATACCAGTCCTCTCAACGATTGGTCTGCAGGTGAATCCGTCGAAGTCGGAGGTGATCCAAATATCTGAGTCGAATGTTTTACCACACAAAACATCAGTACCCTATTCGATTGCTTGCCAGGTGCTCAAATCACCTACATAGACTCCGCAGTGCTCCTTGGCTCTCCTTTGCATCGGCAGGGAATAACATCTGTGATTCGACAGAAGAGCGACACCCTGTCCAGAATGTCGCTACGACTACAATCTGCAGATCGTCATACCACTCTCTTCCTCTTGAAAAACTGCCTCTCCATGCCGAAGCTTCTGTGCACTCTGCGTAGCTCGCCTTGCTTTGTGGAGGAAGGCGGCCAGTCACACTTCGATGAGGTCTTGAGATCGGCGGTTTCCTCCATCTGCAACGTTGACTTTGACGACACAGGTTGGAGGCAGGCCACTTTGCCGCAGAAGTATGGCGGACTTGGTCTCTGATCCGCGTCAGACATCGCTCTTCCCGCCTTCGTGTAATCTTCATTTTCAAGTGCATCTCTGATCTTCGACATCCTCAAGTCAAAAGACAAATTGAGTAGCCATAATTCAGCTCTTGAGGTGTGGTCCTCCTCCCGTCTGAGTGTTCCAGATAAGCGCGATATTCAAAGTGAATGGGACAAGCAGCTAGTGATGTTAAACAGGGACCACCTCCGTCACGAACTCGACCAACATCGACTTGCATGCCTAGCTGCTGCTTCTCAGCCGTACAGTGGTGCTTGGCTTCAGGCGGTGCCTTCGACGTCGACCGGTACCCTTCTCGACGATGAGAAAACACGCCTGGCGGTGGCACAGCGTCTCGGTTTGAGTGTATGTGAGCCCCACCCATGCCGTTGCGGTGGCAAAGTCGACAAGCGGGGCCTTCACCCGTTGTCGTGTCGTCGCAGTGCCGGCCGTTTACAGTGCCGTTCGTCGCAGACACACGGCTATCAACGACGTTGTGAAGCGAGGGCTGGATGCAGCAATGGTGGCGTCGTGTCTCGAGCCCGTAGGACTCGATCGTGGCGACGGCAAGCGTCCAGACGGGTTGACTCCTTTCCCTTTTCTCAAGGAGAGTCGCTAGTCTGGGACGCAACTTGCGTCGACTCTTTCTCGTCTACTAACGTGTACGGCTCAGCAGTGGAGGCTGGTTCCGCTGCCACCAAAGCGGAGAAGGCAAAGCTTTACAAGTACGCCGCCTTAGCCGATCGCTTTGTCGTCCAACCCGTAACCGTCGAAACGTCTGGTGTCATCGGGCCACTGACACTACCAATCCTCAAAGAAATTGGACGACGTATTGCGTTGCAACGCAATGATAGCAGAGAGAGAGAGTGGCTCTTTCAACGGCTATCTCTTGCTATCGTCCGCGGCAACGCTATCGCTATTCGACTAGCTGGACGGCTTGATGAACAGTGATTGACAATATTCGATTTGTATTTTATTTTATTTTATTTTATAGTGATCTGAGACTTTTGAAACTGTTGTAATACATTTTCTTAAGCGTGATCATATCAAGTCAACCTTATCACAGCAAAATAAAAGAATCAAAGACAATCATTTCAATTAACTTTGAAAGATGTAAATGGGTGCACACAAAGAGGTTTAATAGGGAAACTAGAGCGGACAGAAAGGCCTTTTACAATAGAGACTGATGGCACCACGCAATTTAATGATAAAATTTCAGTTTAACAAGACTTTTTCTATCGGTTTGTTTTACCGACAATAAGTGGCTACTAACTAATTTATCAGTAGATCTAAATATTGAAATTTATGAGATGTTGTGAAGATCATCGAAACGAGAATTTATTATCATTGCACAGTAATTTAAGTAATAATCATCAAGTCATCAAGCATTAAGGAGTAAAATTTGATTGTATGTAGTACTTTGAAGTATTTATTCAATTGCGATAGCGTGCAACAATTTGCAAGTGGACGCAATAATTGAAATTATTAGTCTCTCGCTCGACCACACGACAAATCTTGATTAGTGAATTTTACACCATTAGTAGTAAGTAAAACTCCACTTCTGGATAGCATAAGATGGCCGCCATCAAAAAATGGTCGCTGACGTCCCCCCCTCTGGAACGACAGAGGTCTGTCGAGGTGTGCCGGCCAGGTTGGTCCAGGTTCGCTGACGTCCCCCCCCCTCTGGAACGACAGAGTGTCGTGGTGGACTTGGGCGACCGCCAGGTTTTGACTTGAGGCTATAGTGTGTGATAACTTTCGTGAAATCTGATGAATGTTATGTTGAAAATGGGATGTTTCGAGTGGAAGCAGTGCTCGGATGGGAAAACGGAGGCCAGATTCGGATTCAGCGTCAAATTCTGCATCGGTATGGTGAATTTGAAAGCAATCGGAGAGAAAAAATTTTCGCTGACGTCCCCCCCCTCGGGAGAGCTAGCTTCGATCTTGGCTTCTAGTGGATGGATTTTGTCGTGCAATAGCTCGTTTGAAAGCTAAGAGTGAGACAAATTCACTGAAAGAAACGGCTTGTTCATATCTGTCTTCGTTTAGATGTGAGACGCCATTTAAGATTTTGGGAGATTGTCGAAAAACGACAGAGTTAGAATTTGGGACGTTTTGTACTCTAGCGTCAAAACGAAGCATCGCATGGCAAAACGGATTTCAGATTTGGAATCAGCATGAAATTCTCTATCAACATGGTGAGTTTCAAGTCAATCGGCGAGAAAAAATTTTCAACATTTTTCGAAAAACGACAGAGTTAGAATTTTGGACGTTTTGGGCTGTAGCGCCAAAACGAAGCATCGGATGGGAAAACGGAGGCCAGATTCCGATTCAGCGTGAAATTCTGCATCGGTATGGTGAATTTGAAAGCAATCGGAGAAAAAAATTTTCGCTGACGTCCCTCCCTCGCCACCAATCTTCCAACTCTGGTTCTAGTGATCGTAGAAAGTCGTGAAATAGCTCGTTTGAAAGTTAAGAGTGAGACAAATTCACTGAAAGAAACGGCTTGTTCATATCTGTCTTCGTTTAGATGTGAGACGCCATTTAAGATTTTGGGAGATTGTCGAAAACCGACAGAGTTAGAATTTTGGACGTTTTGGACTCTAGCGTCAAAACGAAGCATCGGATGGCAAAACGGATTTCAGATTTGGAATCAGCATGAAATTCTCTATCAACATGGTGAGTTTCAAGTCAATCGAAGAGAAAAAATTTTTCTTCACGAAATTTTTTCGAAAAGACGAGTTAGAATTTTTGCAATGGCTGTGGGCTGTAGAGCCAAAAAAAGCATCGGATGGGAAAATGGAGGCCAGATTCGGATTCAGCGTCCAATTCTACTTGACAGTGGTGTATTTCCAGCTCAATCGGACCTCTAGAATCGGCGATAGAAGCGTTTTAAGCTTTTGGATGATGGATATTACGTCATCAGCTGATCGCCACACACTATATAAGCGGAAACCGACAGAGACTTTTCATTTAGAGGAGAGCGATTGTCAGAGGTAGGTCGTCTCTCTGATCTCCGATGATAGCTTCGGACATTCCAAACTCCGGGTTTCTGTAAGAAACCGACTTAGAAAATTTCATTGCTGAAGTCAGCTAAGGCGTCAGACTTAGAGGTTCGTCAGGAGACGGCCTTCGTCTCTAGGCCATAAAAGACTCCAAAACTTTAGTAGCTTGTAACTTTGCTTCTACAAGTCCGTTTGACTTGATTCAAAAAAGGTTCGGTCGCTATTGACCTGCCCTAAGTGATAGACTACTTACAAAATTTCATAAGTAGTGCTAAAAAGTTGAAAATTTAAATTCACTAGTTTTGGAGGTTTTCTGGGGTTTTCGACCCTGCTGAAGTCAATGAAAGCATTTTTAATGATGCCTGAGCCAGTCTTCTCATGGTATAAGCGGCCTTTCACTGAAAGCGAGCAAGACACGGAGAGTTTTGCTGTAATATTTCTCTGACAGGGTGTTCCTTCGGGACGGCGGACGATGCCGTAGTGATAAGTGTGGCAAGGGAGTGTGTCATATTTTAGACCGAAACCGCTGGGGCAACTCATGTCTCATGTTGGGCATTTGACACAGTTCTCAACGTAGCACTTTGAACCTTTGAACGCCAATCGTTGAGTCTTAGCTATCTTGTCATGGGTGGCCTCTCAACATCTCCATTGCAAAACGCTGGTGAATCAAGCTCTCTACGGCTTGCTATCAAGCTGCTCAAAGTCTGTCAACCTCTTACCAACTCTACAGGTTTTCATGTCTGGCGATCAAGTCATGGACGGTGCAAGTCACGGAGATTTTCGGTGTGATACTTCCTTTCGACGGGCGTTCCTGTAAAGGGCGGCGGTGAAACCCGTAGCTATGTATACCGCAAGGGACATTCGGCAATGGTCAATCTTTTTAAACCTCTCTGCGTCATGTTTGCAAGTGATTGCCTCTGTCTCAACGTAGTATGCATTCGCGCCAGGGCGACATTTAGCCAGCTGTCGAAGGTTCCCCTATAAACTATCCATTGCATACGTTATGAGAACCATGAGTTCTACCTATCTCTATCAATGAGATGAATTGATGAATGGAATGAAATGGGAGGACACTCACGCGCCACACGCAACATAACACACTTCTCTCTTCCGTAGTCTAACAAGCTCTTTACACATGGATTGCAGTCGATTGCTATCCCTGTATCAGAAGTGTAAGCTATCTTAATTTTATTTAACACTATTTCATCTACCATTATCATCCATATGAAGTGTTATAAGAATTGCAAGTTAAACTAAGTGTGCTACTATTTCTAAATGAAAAAGTATACATGGTTAAATCATCCACTGAAGCCCCATTCAAGTAAGTCAGAATGAAAGCAAAGATAATACGAAATAAAAATTTATTATGGCATGTATTTCAAAAGGTCTTCATCGTCAATATCGTCCCAGAGTCTGACTTCACATAGATCACAAAAACAGTTCACTTGTTTCAATCGTTCTTCCACTGCGAGCCTCACTTTGTCGATGTACTCCCACTCCGCCATAGTTCGTGGCTGGGAGTTAGGGGTGTACCATTCCCATAATTGGTGGAGGAATTCGGTGCTGGTGATCTCCATCACATCATCAGTATCGTACTGCAGATACTTCCACCTCACGCCTGTTAAGTCGGGACACTCCTTCTCACATACACTCTCCTCTTCGTCATCCGCTGCTAATGACAACTTTCTGATATTGTCGAGTCGGTACACCTTCTCTACCTTCCCCTTCGTTGGAGCGTTTGGTGCAACGAGCGCCCTTGGTGATGAGCATGGAGAAGAGAATTTTGTGTTCGGTGTTTTTGGAGGGCTTGTCATGTTGACTGTGAATAATGACTTTGAAATGTTTTCGAATTCTTCAGTATAAACAAGCAACCAATCAGAATGAACAGCCAATGAATGATGAATATGAAAGTATATATGCAAAGTGACATTCGTGTCATTTCACTCTGTCTTTGAGACGTTTAAGTGAAGTGTTCTCTAGCGAATTCTGTTATTATTTGAGGCGTACAAGTGAACTGGTCTCTCGTGAATTCCAAATTTGAGACGTATTATTTGAGTGAAGTCTCTATCTTGTTGAAGTATCAACCTTAAACTTGATTTCGTTGAAATGGTAAGTTGAAAATTTCTTCACTCATCTCCCTCAAACGTGTGGCTAATAGCATCTTCCTCAATTTCAGGCATCAACTTCATCACCAACGCCCTCCCTTCTCGAGGAACGTTTAGAGTTGTTGAGTCAAAGTAAGTTGTAACAATACACTGAGACTTGAACAGAGATGATAGAATGATTTCGCTTTCAGGTGATGTGAGTTCCAGCTCAGGACTCTCGCGACAAGGCAACGAGAGGGAATGTGCTGACTGCGGACATATGTTTACAAGGAAGCACAGTCTCCTTCGACACATCAAACAACGTGTGTGTCAACGCAAAGCGGCATCAATCTCCGGAGGTGAAGTTGATTCTGACGATGACATCTCCTTTCCTTGCGATTTGTGCCCTCTTTCTATTGATAGTCACTTTCAGCGATCTTCGCACAGACTTCAACACACGCATGCAAATGATCACTACACCAACGGTACCTCTACCATCTCCCTCATTAATGTTTCACATAATAATTTAGTACGGGACTACTGCATGGAGTCCAATACTCAAATTGTAGATTTTCCTGAGTGGCTCCTTCAAAATTCTAACATTATCGAAGCGCTCTTCAACAATTTAGACAATTTTAGAATGAAGGCGCTCATCTACCTTAAACTAAAATATATTAAGATAGATTTTCAAACGGGTCAAGTGACGGAGAGAATACAGTTTCATGTTCCTTCCTCTTCCGCAACCGAAGTTGTAGACTGCGAGTCTTGGCTAAATTTTCACATTCAATGTTTAAAATCAAATGTAGATAAATTCAATCAACGCGACAGCGCTCTCATTTTTGATGGTGTGGACTCAACCATATTCAAAATTTCCCTATTAGAAAGTCATGCAGCTCGAGGCACATTTAAACTACCAAAAACGTTGTATAATAAGAAAGCTGTCATCAATGTCGATTGTAAATCACAGTGTTTCAAATATGCAGTCCTATCCATCCTTCACTATAATGATATCAACGCGAATCGAAATCATACCTATAGCTATAGACAGTGGGAGGATGAACTAGACTTTGAAGGTTGTGATAGTGACAACATGAAAATCAAAGATGTAGAAACGTTCGAAAAACATAATAAGATTAAAATTGTCGTTCACGTGTGGGAGAAGGGGTTGAAGGGTGCCCGCTATAATTCACGTTCAAGTTGTTATGAGCGTGTAGTCAACCTCTTATTAGTAAAACAAGATGATAGCGAGGAATGGCACTACTGTGGTATTCCCAAAATCTCTCGCTTGTACACTCACTTGGGGCACTCTAAAAGAGGTGAACATTTTGTATGCGACCGCTGCATCCGCTCCTTTTGGAGTAAAGATAAATTTGAAACTCACTATGAATGGTGCAAGCGAGGTAAATTACAAATGGAACGCATGCCCAAAGATAAAATATTTTCACATAGGGATAATGGTGACGAATTAAGTCCCCTGCGTGTCATTTACGCAGACATAGAATGCTACATTGATGATATCATCCACAAGCCAGCAGCCATATCCTGCTATGAAGTATGGCATGACCACTTTAGAAATAGGCAAAACAAAATGCATACTTGGCAAGGTGAAGATTGTATTTCAAAATTTCTAGAATTTCTCGATAAAGCTGCTAAATTTCAACAATCATATGATTCCCAATTGCAGCGTAAGTCACTACATATGTCAGATGAAGACAAACAGAAATTCTAAAGTTGCACATCGTGCCCTAAATGTCATAAAACGTTTGATGACGATAAAATTAAGAAAGTGCGTGATCATGATCACATCACTGGTAAATTTAGAAACGCACTCTGCTCCAAATGTAACTTTTCACTTAGGTTGAGACGTCGTGTAATACCCGTCATTTTTCATAACTTTAAGGGCTATGACAGTCATATGCTCATAAAAGGAGGGTTGAGCCAGATGAAATCGTGGCAGTTTAATGTAATAGCGCAAACGAGAGAAAAATTCATGGCAATGACAGCAAAAGTACCAGTAGATAAAACTAAAGAAAATAAGACAGTCTTCTTCGAAATAAAATTTTTAGATTCATTCCAATTCATGTCAGCGTCACTAGTTTCTCTCGTTCGTAATCTCAAGTTTGTTCCCCATAGTCAAACTTTGAAGAAACACTATCCAAACTTAACGGATGAAATAATCACTCGCAAAGGAGTCTTTCCCTATGCGTATTTTAGCTCAATGTCTAAACTAAATGAAACAACCCTTCCTTCCATTGACAAATTCCAAAACGATTTGACGGGTCAAGATTGTCCAGTAGAGGACTATGAACATGCTCAAGAGGCATGGTTAAAATTTGATTGTAAAACGTTTGGCGATTATATGATCGCTTACTTAGAATTAGATGTCATTTTGCTGGCTGATGTCTTTCAGGAATTTCGACGAGTGGCATTAGAAGAAGACAAATTAGATCCTGTCCACTTTGTCAGTCTACCAGCCATGTCCTTTAAATCAACCTTTAAAATGACTGGTGAGACCATCCATCTCTAACAAGACCCGGAGATGTATAACATATTTGAGCGCGGAATACGCGGTGGTCTCACATTTGTGAATAAACATCACATAAAATCTAAAACAGTAGGTAATGATCATATCCACCTAAAATACTATGACCAAAATAATTTATATGGCAGTTCACTGTCTAAACCACTACCTCATTCCGAGTTTAGTTGGTTAAATCAAGATGAGCTTGCGTATTACTCCAACCCTTCAAACATTCTGAAGATTCCAGATGAAGGTGATTGGGGATATCATTTTGAAGTGGATTTGATTTATCCAAATAGTATTAAAAATAAAACTGCTGATTTCCCACTCGCACCTGAATCTGGTGAAGTGACTAAAGATATGTTTTCACCATTCATGTCACAATTTCATAATAACTTAACAGAGTGTGGACAGCCAAGGTACAAACCATACAAACTTTTACTCACCCAATATGATAAGAAAAATTATCTCGTACACTTCTGCATACTAAAATTCTATTTAGAAATGGGCATGCTTCTAAAGTCAGTTCACCGCATCATCAAATTTAGACAGAAAGCCTTCCTCAAACCATATATTGATAACAACAGCCAGAAACGTGCACTAGCCCAAAATAATTTTGAAAAAGATTTTTATAAGTATGAGAATAATAGTCTATTTGGTAAGACGATGGAGGATGTTAGAAAACGCATGAACTACAAACTAGTCATTGATGATCAAAAATATTACAAATTGACCTCATCACCTCTTTTCATTGATAGAGACATTATCGATGAGGACCTTGTAGGTGTTAAAATGATAAAATCTGAAGTTGAGTTGTGTAAGCCCATCTATATTGGCCAAGCTGTACTAGATTACTCTAAGCTTGAAATGTACCAACTCTTTTATAAAATACTAAAACCATGTCCTCTCGTAAAAGAGGTTCGTTTGTTGGGTGGTGATACAGATAGTTTCTTCTTAGGTATTACCACTCAAAAAGATTTAAATTTTAATGAAGTAGCTAAGTCATTATAAAAATATTTCGACACATCTAACTACAATCCCACTCATCCACTCTATTCCATACAGAATAAAGCCAAACTTGGTTGTTTTAAGGATGAAACAGCAGGAAAGGAAATAGATGAAGTGATTCTCCTCCGTCCTAAAATGTATTCCATGAAATTAAAAGAATGTGCAGATAGTATTAAGCGTGCTAAAGGTATATCAAAATCCATTGTTCACAAAATGAAACATCGATCCTATAAGAAGGCCTATAAAAATAAAACTATAACGTTTGTCAATATGACAATCTTAAAATCTCAAGTTCATACTGTGAAAACGCACACGTTCAAGAAACGAGCGCTTTCAGCATGGGAGGATAAGAGGTGTTGGATAGGACATAACACATCTCTTCCACATGGACATCCTGACACAAACATACCTCCACCCAAAAGAATAAAACTCACGCTATCACATTCAGGAGATGTATTGACATAATCAACTTTAACTCAGTATTTTGATGTTGCTTTTTGTAGATATACATGGTTGTTTTATGTATCGCATGAGATCGTTTCTTCCTTGTGAATATATGCCTACAGTCAGCCCATTTCCCTATATCTGTGAAAAGACTTTTTCATACACATATTTTTATTTCAATAAACATATCACAATGACTTCACTTTGTTTTCCGAAACACTAAGGTTACGAGGGATTTAGTATCTTTCACATGGATGCACTCTTGTAAACCATTGGTAATTTTGATAGCAATAGAGGGTATAGTTTGTTTGACGACGGGGTGATAGAAAATAGATTCAAACATCTACTCGACTATTCCATATGAAGCGTCTTTATCATGAATGAAATCACGTAAAATGTATTCTTTTTTCTCACCAACAGAAATAGGTAGAATCAAATCACTTTGGGGCGATCATATCTTTTTCAAATGACTGTGGAACATTGATTTCCATGATGAAGTTTTAAACAGTTAGATTTGATGACGAACAAGATTTACTAGTTTGCAAGTTAAACTAAGCGTTCTATTATTTGTAAATGAAAGATATAGTTTCAACAGTTTACAGATTACAAAATAAAGTTTCAATAGTGTTTATGTTAAAAATAAAGTTTCAGCTGTTTGTGTGTTAGAAATAGAATAAAGTTTCAACAGTTTGTCGATTAAAAATAAAGTTTCAACAGTGTGTACGTTAGAAATAAAGTTTTATCTGTTTGCAAAATGAGATTGTGGGATTTACTAGTTTGCAAGTTAGACTAAGCGTTCTACTATTTGTAAACGAAAGATATGGTTTCAACAGTTTACAGATTAAAAATAAAGTTTCAACAGTGTGTACGTTAGAAATAAAGTTTTAGTCGTTTGTGCGTTAGAAATAAAGTTTCAACCATTTACAAGTTAAGAATAAAGTTTCATCTGCTTGTATGTCAGAAATGAAATAAAGTTTCACCAGTCTAAAAGTCAAAAATAAAGTTTCAATAATGTGTACGCTAGAAACAAAGTTTCAACCGTTTACAAGTTAAAATTAAAGTTTCAATAGTTTACAAGTTAAGAATAAAGTTTCAATAGTGTGTATGTTAAGAATAAAGTTCTATCTGTTTATATGTTAGAAATAAAATGAAGTTTCACCAGTTTACAAGTTAATAATAAATTTTATCTGCTTGTATGTTAGAAATGAAATAAAGTTTCACCAGTTTACAAGTTAAAAATAAAGTTTCAATAGTGTGTACGTTAGAAATAAAGTTTCAATAGTGTGTATGTTAAGAATAAAGTTTTATCTGTTTGTATGTTAGAAATAAAACAAATTTTCAACCGTTTACAAGTTAAAAATAAAGTTTCAATAGTTAACACGTTAAAAAAAAGTTTCAATAGTGTGTATGTTAAGAATAAAGTTCTATCTGTTTGTATGTTAGAAATAAAATGAAGTTTCATCAGTTTACAAGTTAAGAATAAAGTTTTATCTGCTTGTATGTTAGAAATAAAACAAAGTTTGAACCGTTTGCAAGTTGAAAATAAAGTTTCAATAGTTAACACGTTAAAACTAATGTTTCAATAGTGCGTATGTTAAGAATAAAGTTCTATCTGTTTGTATCTTAGAAATAAAATGAAGCTTCACCAGTTTACAAGTTAAGAATAAAGTTTTATCAGCTTGTATGTTAGAAATTAAATGAAGTTTCACCAGTTTACAAATTAAAAATAAAGTTTCAACAGTGTCTACGTTAGAAATAAAGTTTTATCATTTTGTAAAGTACGATCGTAGGATTTACTAGTTTGCAAGTTAGACTCAGCATTCTACTAGTTGTAAATGAAAAATATCGTTTCAACAGTTTACAGATTAAAATAAAGTTTAAGCCGTTTACAAGTTAAAAATAAAGTTTCAACAGTGTGTACTTTAGAAATAAAGTTTTAGCTGTTTATATGTTAGAACCAAAATAAAGTTTCAACCATTTACAAGTTGAAAAATAAAGTTTCAACAGTGTGTACGTTAGAAATAAATGAAAGTAAGAACTTCATCGTATAAGTATTCAAAGCATGTTTTGTAAACTTTATTTTAATCTGTAAACTGTTGAAACGATATTTTTCATTTACAACTAGTAGAATGCTGAGTCTAACTTGCAAACTAGTAAATCCTACGATCGTACTTTACAAACAGATAAAACTCTATTTCTAACGTAGACACTCTTGAAACTTTATTTTTAACTTGTTAACGGTTGAAACTTTATTTCTAACGTAGACACTGTTGAGACTTTATTTTTAATTTGTAAACTGGTGAAACTTCATTTAATTTCTAACATACAAGCTGATAAAACTTTTTTCTTAACTTGTAAACTGGTGAAGCTTCATTTTATTTCTAAGATACAAACAGATAAAACTTTATTCTTAACATACGCACTATTGAAACATTAGTTTTAACGTGTTAACTATTGAAACTTTATTTTTAACTTGTAAACGGTTGAAACTTTGTTTTATTTCTAACATACAAACAGATAAAACTTTATTCTTAACATACACACTATTCAAACTTTATTTCTAACGTACACACTATTGAAACTTTATTTTTAACTTTTAAACTGGTGAAACTTTATTTCATTTCTGACATACAAGCAGATGAAACTTTATTCTTAACTTGTAAACGGTTGAAACTTTATTTCTAACGCACAAACGACTAAAACTTTATTTCTAACGTACACACTGTTGAAACTTTATTTTTAATCTGTAAACTGTTGAAACTATATCTTTCGTTTACAAACAGTAGAACGCTTAGTCTAACTTGTAAACTAGTAAATCCCACAATCTCATTTTACAAACAGATAAAACTTTATTTCTAACGTACACACTGTTGAAACTTTATTTTTAATCGACAAGCTGTTGAAACTTTATTCTATTTCTAACACACAAACAGCTGAAACTTTATTTTTAACATAAACACTATTGAAACTTTATTTTGTAATCTGTAAACTGTTGAAACTATATCTTTCATTTACAAATAATAGAACGCTTAGTTTAACTTGCAAACTAGTAAATCTTGTTCGTCATCGAATCTAACTGTTTAAAACTTCATCATGGAAATCAATGTTCCACAGTCATTTGAAAAAGATATGATCGCCCCAAAGTGATTTGATTCTACCTATTTCTGTTGGTGAGAAAAAAAGAATACATTTTACGTGATTTCATTCATGATAAAGACGCTTCATATGGAATAGTCGAGAAGATGTTTGAATCTATTTTCTATCACCCCGTCGTCAAACAAACTATACCCTCTATTGCTATCAAAATTACCAATGGTTTACAAGAGTGCATCCATGTGAAAGATACTAAATCCCTCGTAACCTTAGTGTTTCGGAAAACAAAGTGAAGTCATTGTGATATGTTTATTGAAATAAAAATATGTGTATGAAAAAGTCTTTTCACAGATATAGGGAAATGGGCTGACTGTAGGCATATATTCACAAGGAAGAAACGATCTCATGCGATACATAAAACAACCATGTATATCTACAAAAAGCAACATCAAAATACTGAGTTAAAGTTGATTATGTCAATACATCTCCTGAATGTGGTAGCGTGAGTTTTATTCTTTTGGGTGGAGGTATGTTTGTGTCAGGATGTCCATGTGGAAGAGATGTGTTATGTCCTATCCAACACCTCTTATCCTCTCATGCTGAAAGCGCTCGTTTCTTGAACGTGTGCGTTTTCACAGTATGAACTTGAGATTTTAAGATTGTCATATTGACAAACGTTATAGTTTTATTTTTATAGGCCTTCTTATAGGACCGATGTTTCATTTTGTGAACAATGGATTTTGATATACCTTTAGCACGCTTAATACTATCTGCACATTCTTTTAATTTCATGGAATACATTTTAGGACGGAGGAGAATCACTTCATCTATTTCCTTTCCTGCTGTTTCATCCTTAAAACAACCAAGTTTGGCTTTATTCTGTATGGAATAGAGTGGATGAGTGGGATTGTAGTTAGATGTGTCGAAATATTTTTATAATGACTTAGCTACTTCATTAAAATTTAAATCTTTGTACATTTTAATCTTGTACACTCACTTGGGGCACTCTAAAAGAGGTGAACATTTTGTATGCGACCGCTGCATCCGCTCCTTTTGGAGTAAAGATGAATTTGAAACTCACTATGAATGGTGCAGGCGAGGTAAATTACAAATGGAACGCATGCCCAAAGATAAAATATTTTCACATAGGGATAATGATGACGAATTAAGTCCCCTGCGTGTCATTTACGCAGACATAGAATGCTACATTGATGATATCATCCACAAGCCAGCAGCCATATCCTGCTATGAAGTATGGCATGACCACTTTAGAAATAGGCAAAACAAAATGCATGCTTGGCAAGGTGAAGATTGTATTTCAAAATTTCTAGAATTTCTCGATAAAGCTGCTAAATTTCAACAATCATATGATTCCCAATTGCAGCGTAAGTCACTACATATGTCAGATGAAGACAAACAGAAATTCTAAAGTTGCACATCGTGCCCTAAATGTCATAAAACGTTTGATGACGATAAAATTAAGAAAGTGCGTGATCATGATCACATCACTGGTAAATTTAGAAACGCACTCTGCTCCAAATGTAACTTTTCACTTAGGTTGAGACGTCGTGTAATACCCGTCATTTTTCATAACTTTAAGGGCTATGACAGTCATATGCTCATAAAAGGAGGGTTGAGCCAGATGAAATCGTGGCAGTTTAATGTAATAGCGCAAACGAGAGAAAAATTCATGGCAATGACAGCAAAAGTACCAGTAGATAAAACTAAAGAAAATAAGACAGTCTTCTTCGAAATAAAATTTTTAGATTCATTCCAATTCATGTCAGCGTCACTAGCTTCTCTCGTTCGTAATCTCAAGTTTGTTCCCCATAGTCAAACTTTGAAGAAACACTATCCAAACTTAACGGATGAAATAATCACTCGCAAAGGAGTCTTTCCCTATGCGTATTTTAGCTCAATGTCTAAACTAAATGAAACAACCCTTCCTTCCATTGACAAATTCCAAAACGATTTGACGGGTCAAGATTGTCCAGTAGAGGACTATGAACATGCTCAAGAGGCATGGTTAAAATTTGATTGTAAAACGTTTGGCGATTATATGATCGCTTACTTAGAATTAGATGTCATTTTGCTGACTGATGTCTTTCAGGAATTTCGACGAGTGGCATTAGAAGAAGACAAATTAGATCCTGTCCACTTTGTCAGTCTACCAGCCATGTCCTTTAAATCAACCTTTAAAATGACTGGTGAGACCATCCATCTCTTACAAGACCCGGAGATGTATAACATATTTGAGCGCGGAATACGCGGTGGTCTCACATTTGTGAATAAACATCACATAAAATCTAAAACAGTAGGTAATGATCATATCCACCTAAAATACTATGACCAAAATAATTTATATGGCAGTTCACTGTCTAAACCACTACCTCATTCCGAGTTTAGTTGGTTAAATCAAGATGAGCTTGCGTATTACTCCAACCCTTCAAACATTCTGAAGATTCCAGATGAAGGTGATTGGGGATATCATTTTGAAGTGGATTTGATTTATCCAAATAGTATTAAAAATAAAACTGCTGATTTCCCACTCGCACCTGAATCTGGTGAAGTGACTAAAGATATGTTTTCACCATTCATGTCACAATTTCATAATAACTTAACAGAGTGTGGACAGCCAAGGTACAAACCATACAAACTTTTACTCACCCAATATGATAAGAAAAATTATCTCGTACACTTCTGCATACTAAAATTCTATTTAGAAATGGGCATGCTTCTAAAGTCAGTTCACCGCATCATCAAATTTAGACAGAAAGCCTTCCTCAAACCATATATTGATAACAACAGCCAGAAACGTGCACTAGCCCAAAATAATTTTGAAAAAGATTTTTATAAGTATGAGAATAATAGTCTATTTGGTAAGACGATGGAGGATGTTAGAAAACGCATGAACTACAAACTAGTCATTGATGATCAAAAATATTACAAATTGACCTCATCACCTCTTTTCATTGATAGAGACATTATCGATGAGGACCTTGTAGGTGTTAAAATGATAAAATCTGAAGTTGAGTTGTGTAAGCCCATCTATATTGGCCAAGCTGTACTAGATTACTCTAAGCTTGAAATGTACCAACTCTTTTATAAAATACTAAAACCATGTCCTCTCGTAAAAGAGGTTCGTTTGTTGGGTGGTGATACAGATAGTTTCTTCTTAGGTATTACCACTCAAAAAGATTTAAATTTTAATGAAGTAGCTAAGTCATTATAAAAATATTTCGACACATCTAACTACAATCCCACTCATCCACTCTATTCCATACAGAATAAAGCCAAACTTGGTTGTTTTAAGGATGAAACAGCAGGAAAGAAAATAGATGAAATGATTCTCCTCCGTCCTAAAATGTATTCCATGAAATTAAAAGAATGTGCAGATAGTATTAAGAGTGCTAAAGGTATATCAAAATCCATTGTTCACAAAATGAAACATCGGTCCTATAAGATGGCCTATAAAAATAAAACTATAACGTTTGTCAATATGACAATCTTAAAATCTCAAGTTCATACTGTGAAAACGCACACGTTCAAGAAACGAGCGCTTTCAGCATGGGAGGATAAGAGGTGTTGGATAGGACATAACACATCTCTTCCACATGGAAATCCTGACACAAACATACCTCCACCCAAAAGAATAAAACTCACGCTACCACATTCAGGAGATGTATTGACATAATCAACTTTAACTCAGTATTTTGATGTTGCTTTTTGTAGATATACATGGTTGTTTTATGTATCGAATGAGATCGTTTCTTCCTTATGAATATATGCCTACAGTCAGCCCATTTCCCTATATCTGTGAAAAGACTTTTTCATACACAATTTTTTATTTCAATAAACATATCACAATGACTTCACTTTGTTTTCCGAAACACTAAGGTTACGAGGGATTTAGTATCTTTCACATGGATGCACTCTTGTAAACCATTGGTAATTTTGATAGCAATAGAGGGTATAGTTTGTTTGACGACGGGGTGATAGAAAATAGATTCAAACATCTTCTCGACTATTCCATATGAAGCGTCTTTATCATGAATGAAATCACGTAAAATGTATTCTTTTTTCTCACCAACAGAAATAGGTAGAATCAAATCACTTTGGGGCGATCATATCTTTTTCAAATGACTGTGGAACATTGATTTCCATGATAAAGATTTAAACAGTTAGATTCGATGACGAACAAGATTTATTAGTTTGCAAGTTAAACTAAGCGTTCTATTATTTGTAAATGAAAGATATAGTTTCAACAGTTTACAGATTACAAAATAAAGTTTCAATAGTGTTTATGTTAAAAATAAAGTTTCAGCTGTTTGTGTGTTAGAAATAGAATAAAGTTTCAACAGTTTGTCGATTAAAAATAAAGTTTCAACAGTGTGTACGTTAGAAATAAAGTTTTATCTGTTTGTAAAATGAGATTGTGGGATTTACTAGTTTGCAAGTTAGACTAAGCGTTTTACTATTTGTAAACGAAAGATATAGTTTCAACAGTTTACAGATTAAAAATAAAGTTTCAACAGTGTGTACGTTAGAAATAAAGTTTTAGTCGTTTGTGCGTTAGAAATAAAGTTTCAACCGTTTACAAGTTAAGAATAAAGTTTCATCTGCTTGTATGTCAGAAATGAAATAAAGTTTCACCAGTCTAAAAGTCAAAAATAAAGTTTCAATAATGTGTACGCTAGAAACAAAGTTTCAACCGTTTACAAGTTAAAATTAAAGTTTCAATAGTTTACAAGTTAAGAATAAAGTTTCAATAGTGTGTATGTTAAGAATAAAGTTCTATCTGTTTATATGTTAGAAGTAAAATGAAGTTTCACCAGTTTACAAGTTAATAATAAATTGTATCTGCTTGTATGTTAGAAATGAAATAAAGTTTCACCAGTTTACAAGTTAAAAATAAAGTTTCAATAGTGTGTACGTTAGAAATAAAGTTTCAATAGTGTGTATGTTAAGAATAACGTTTTATCTGTTTGTATGTTAGAAATAAAACAAAGTTTCAACCGTTTAAAAGTTAAAAATAAAGTTTCAATAGTTAAAACGTTAAAAATAAAGTTTCAATAGTGTGTATGTTAAGAATAAAGTTCTATCTGTTTGTATGTTAGAAATAAAATAAAGTTTCATCAGTTTACAAGCTAAGAATAAAGTTTTATCAGCTTGTATGTTAGAAATTAAATGAAGTTTCACCAGTTTACAAATTAAAAATAAAGTTTCAACAGTGTCTACGTTAGAAATAAAGTTTTATCTGTTTGTAAAGTACGATCGTAGGATTTACTAGTTTGCAAGTTAGACTCAGCATTCTACTAGTTGTAGATGAAACATATCGTTTCAACAGTTTACAGATTAAAATAAAGTTTAAGCCGTTTACAAGTTAAAAATAAAGTTTCAACAGTGTGTACGTTAGAAATAAAGTTTTAGCTGTTTATATGTTAGAAACAAAATAACGTTTCAACCGTTTACAAATTGAAAAATAAAGTTTCAACAGTGTGTACGTTAGAAATAAATGAAAGTAAGAACTTCATCGTATAAGTATTCAAAGCATGTTTTGTAAACTTTATTTTAATCTATAAACTGTTGAAACGATATTTTTCATTTACAACTAGTAGAATGCTGAGTCTAACTTGCAAACTAGTAAATCCTACGATCGTACTTTACAAAATGATAAAACTTTATTTCTAACGTAGACACTGTTGAAACTTTATTTTTAATTTGTAAACTGGTGAAACTTCATTTAATTTCTAACATAAAAGCTGATAAAACTTTTTTCTTAACTTGTAAACTGGTGAAGCTTCATTTTATTTCTAAGATACAAACAGATAAAACTTTATTCTTAACATACGCACTATTGAAACATTAGTTTTAACGTGTTAACTATTGAAACTTTATTTTTAACTTGTTAACGGTTGAAACTTTGTTTTATTTTTAACATACAAACAGATAAAACTTTATTCTTAACTTGTAAACTGAATAAGCTTCATTTTATTTCTAACATACAAACAGATAGAACTTTATTCTTAACATACACATTATTGAAACTTTATTTTTAACGTGTTAACTATTGAAACTTTATTTTTAATTTGTAAACTGGTGAAACTTCATTTAATTTCTAACATACAAGCTGATAAAACTTTATTCTTAGCTTGTAAACTGATGAAACTTCATTTTATTTCTAACATACAAACAGATAGAACTTTATTCTTAACATACACACTATTGAAACTTTATTTTTAACGTTTTAACTATTGAAACTTTATTTTTAACTTGTAAACGGTTGAAACTTTGTTTTTTTTCTAACATACAAACAGATAAAACTTTATTCTTAACATACACACTATTGAAACTTTATTTCTAACGTACACACTATTGAAACTTTATTTTTAACTTGTAAACTGGTGAAACTTTATTTCATTTCTAACATACAAGCAGATAAAATTTATTCTTAACTTGTAAACTGGTGAATCTTCATTTTATTTCTAACATATAAACAGATAGGACTTTATTCTTAACATACACACTATTGAAACTTTATTCTTAACTTGTAAACTATTGAAACTTTAATTTTAACTTGTAAACGGTTGAAACTTTGTTTCTAGCGTACACATTATTGAAACTTTATTTTTAACTTTTAAACTGGTGAAACTTTATTTCATTTCTGACATACAAGCAGATGAAACTTTATTCTTAACTTGTAAACGGTTGAAACTTTATTTCTAACGCACAAACGACTAAAACTTTATTTCTAACGTACACACTGTTGAAACTTTATTTTTAATCTGTAAACTGTTGAAACTATATCTTTCGTTTACAAACAGTAGAACGCTTAGTCTAACTTGCAAACTAGTAAATCCCACAATCTCATTTTACAAACAGATAAAACTTTATTTCTAACGTACACACTGTTGAAACTTTATTTTTAATCGACAAGCTGTTGAAACTTTATTCTATTTCTAACACACAAACAGCTGAAACTTTATTTTTAACATAAACACTATTGAAACTTTATTTTGTAATCTGTAAACTGTTGAAACTATATCTTTCATTTACAAATAATAGAACGCTTAGTTTAACTTGCAAACTAGTAAATCTTGTTCGTCATCGAATCTAACTGTTTAAATCTTCATCATGGAAATCAATGTTCCACAGTCATTTGAAAAAGATATGATCGCCCCAAAGTGATTTGATTCTACCTATTTCTGTTGGTGAGAAGAAAGAATACATTTTACGTGATTTCATTCATGATAAAGACGCTTCATATGGAATAGTCGAGAAGATGTTTGAATCTATTTTCTATCACCCCGTCGTCAAACAAACTATACCCTCTATTGCTATCAAAATTACCAATGGTTTACAAGAGTGCATCCATGTGAAAGATACTAAATCCCTCGTAACCTGAGTGTTTCGGAAACATGGTTTTAGTATTTTATAAAAGAGTTGGTACATTTCAAGCTTAGAGTAATCTAGTACAGCTTGGCCAATATAGATGGGCTTACACAACTCAACTTCAGATTTTATCATTTTAACACCTACAAGGTCCTCATCGATAATGTCTCTATCAATGAAAAGAGGTGATGAGGTCAATTTGTAATATTTTTGATCATCAATGACTAGTTTGTAGTTCATGCGTTTTCTAACATCCTCCATCGTCTTACCAAATAGACTATTATTCTTATACTTATAAAAATCTTTTTCAAAATTATTTTGGGCTAGTGCACGTTTCTGGCTGTTGCTATCAATATATGGTTTGAGGAAGGCTTTCTGTCTAAATTTGATGATGCGGTGAACTGACTTTAGAAGCATGCCCATTTCTAAATAGAATTTTAGTATGCAGAAGTGTACGAGATAATTTTTCTTATCATATTGGGTGAGTAAAAGTTTGTATGGTTTGTACCTTGGCTGTCCACACTCTGTTAAGTTATTATGAAATTGTGACATGAATGGTGAAAACATATCTTTAGTCACTTCACCAGATTCAGGTGCGAGTGGGAAATCAGCAGTTTTATTTTTAATACTATTTGGATAAATCAAATCCACTTCAAAATGATATCCCCAATCACCTTCATCTGGAATCTTCAGAATGTTTGAAGGGTTGGAGTAATATGCAAGCTCATCTTGATTTAACCAACTAAACTCGGAATGAGGTAGTGGTTTAGACAGTGAACTGCCATATAAATTATTTTGGTCATAGTATTTTAGGTGGATATGATCATTACCTACTGTTTTAGATTTTATGTGATGTTTATTCACAAATGTGAGACCACCGCGTATTCCGCGCTCAAATATGTTATACATCTCCGGGTCTTGTTAGAGATGGATGGTCTCACCAGTCATTTTAAAGGTTGATTTAAAGGACATGGCTGGTAGACTGACAAAGTGGACAGGATCTAATTTGTCTTCTTCTAATGCCACTCGTCGAAATTCCTGAAAGACATCAGTCAGCAAAATGACATCTAATTCTAAGTAAGCGATCATATAATCGCCAAACGTTTTACAATCAAATTTTAACCATGCCTCTTGAGCATGTTCATAGTCCTCTACTGGACAATCTTGACCCGTCAAATCGTTTTGGAATTTGTCAATGGAAGGAAGGGTTGTTTCATTTAGTTTAGACATTGAGCTAAAATACGCATAGGGAAAGACTCCTTTGCGAGTGATTATTTCATCCGTTAAGTTTGGATAGTGTTTCTTCAAAGTTTGACTATGGGGAACAAACTTGAGATTACGAACGAGAGAAGCTAGTGACGCTGACATGAATTGGAATGAATCTAAAAATTTTATTTCGAAGAAGACTGTCTTATTTTCTTTAGTTTTATCTACTGGTACTTTTGCTGTCATTGCCATGAATTTTTCTCTCGTTTGCGCTATTACATTAAACTGCCACGATTTCATCTGGCTCAACCCTCCTTTTATGAGCATATGACTGTCATAGCCCTTAAAGTTATGAAAAATGACGGGTATTACACGACGTCTCAACCTAAGTGAAAAGTTACATTTGGAGCAGAGTGCGTTTCTAAATTTACCAGTGATGTGATCATGATCACGCACTTTCTTAATTTTATCGTCATCAAACGTTTTATGACATTTAGGGCACGATGTGCAACTTTAGAATTTCTGTTTGTCTTCATCTGACATATGTAGTGACTTACGCTGCAATTGGGAATCATATGATTGTTGAAATTTAGCAGCTTTATCGAGAAATTCTAGAAATTTTGAAATACAATCTTCACCTTGCCAAGTATGCATTTTGTTTTGCCTATTTCTAAAGTGGTCATGCCATACTTCATAGCAGGATATGGCTGCTGGCTTGTGGATGATATCATCAATGTAGCATTCTATGTCTGCGTAAATGACACGCAGGGGACTTAATTCGTCACCATTATCCCTATGTGAAAATATTTTATCTTTGGGCATGCGTTCCATTTGTAATTTACCTCGCTTGCACCATTCATAGTGAGTTTCAAATTTATCTTTACTCCAAAAGGAGCGGATGCAGCGGTCGCATACAAAATGTTCACCTCTTTTAGAGTGCCCCAAGTGAGTGTACAAGCGAGAGATTTTGGGAATACCACAGTAGTGCCATTCCTCGCTATCATGTTTTACTAATAAGAGGTTGACTACACGTTCATAACAACTTGAACGTGAATTATAGCGGGCACCCTTCAACCCCTTCTCCCACACGTGAACGACAATTTTAATCTTATTATGTTTTTCGAACGTTTCTACATCTTTGATTTTCATGTTGTCACTATCACAACCTTCAAAGTCTAGTTCATCCTCCCACTGTCTATAGCTATAGGTATGATTTCGATTCGCGTTGATATCATTATAGTGAAGGATGGATAGGACTGCATATTTGAAACACTGTGATTTACAATCGACATTGATGACAGCTTTCTTATTATACAACGTTTTTGGTAGTTTAAATGTGTCTCGAGCTGCATGACTTTCTAATAGGGAAATTTTGAATATGGCTGAGTCCACACCATCAAAAATGAGAGCGCTGTCGCGTTGATTGAATTTATCTACATTTGATTTTAAACATTGAATGTGAAAATTTAGTCAAGACTCGCAGTCTACAACTTCGGTTGCGGAAGAGGAAGGAACATGAAACTGTATTCTCTCCGTCACTTGACCCGTTTGAAAATCTATCTTAATATATTTTAGTTTAAGGTAGATGAGCGCCTTCATTCTAAAATTGTCTAAATTGTTGAAGAGCGCTTCGATAATGTTAGAATTTTGAAGGAGCCACTCAGGAAAATCTACAATTTGAGTATTGGACTCCATGCAGTAGTCCCGTACTAAATTATTATGTGAAACATTAATGAGGGAGATGGTAGAGGTACCGTTGGTGTAGTGATCATTTGCATGCGTGTGTTGAAGTCTGTGCGAAGATCGCTGAAAGTGACTATCAATAGAAAGAGGGCACAAATCGCAAGGAAAGGAGATGTCATCGTCAGAATCAACTTCACCTCCGGAGATTGATGCCGCTTTGCGTTGACACACACGTTGTTTGATGTGTCGAAGGAGACTGTGCTTCCTTGTAAACATATGTCCGCAGTCAGCACATTCCCACTCGTTGCCTTGTCGCGAGAGTCCTGAGCTGGAACTCACATCACCTGAAAGCGAAATCATTCTATCATCTCTGTTCAAGTCTCAGTGTATTGTTACAACCTACCTTGACTCAACAACTCTAAACTTTCCTCGAGAAGGGAGGGCGTTGGTGATGAAGTTGATGCCTGAAATTGAGGAAGATGCTATTAGCCACACGTTTGAGGGAGATGAGTGAAGAAATTTTCAACTTACCATTTCAACGAAATCAAGTTTAAGGTTGATACTTCAACAAGATAGAGACTTCACTCAAATAATACGTCTCAAATTTGGAATTCACGAGAGACCAGCTCACTTGTACGCCTCAAATAATAACAGAATTCGCTAGAGAACACTTCACTTAAACGTCTCAAAGACAGAGTGAAATGACACGAATGTCACTTTACATATATACTTTCATATTCATCATTCATTGGCTGTTCATTCTGATTGGTTGCTTGTTGATACTTAAGAATTAGAAAACATTTCAAAGTTATTATTCACAGTCAACTTGACAAGCCCACCGACAGCGCCAAATACAAAATTCTCTTCTCCATGCTCAGCACCAAAGGCGCTCGTTGCACCAAACGCTCCAACGAAGGGGAAGGTAGAGAAGGTGTACCGACTCGACAATATCAGAAAGTTGTCATTAGCAGCGGACGACGAAGAGGAGAGTGTATGTGAGAAAGAGTGTCCCGACTTAACAGGCGTGAGGTGGAAGTATCTGCAGTACGATACTGATGATGTGATGGAGATCACCAGCACCAAATTCCTCCACCAATTATGGGAATGGTACACCCCTAACTCCCAGCCACGAACTATGGCGGAGTGGGAGTACATCGACAAAGTGAGGCTCGCAGTGGAAGAACGATTGAAACAAGTGAACTGTTTTTGTGATCTATGTGAAGCCAGACTCTGGGACGATATTGACGATGAAGACCTTTTGAAATACATGCCATAATAAATTTTTATTTCGTATTATCTTTGCTTTCATTCTGACTTACTTGAATGGGGCTTCAGTGGATGATTTAACCATGTATACTTTTTCATTTGGAAATAGTAGCACACTTAGTTTAACTTGCAATTCTTATAACACTTCATATGGATGATAATGGTAGATGAAATAGTGTTAAATAAAATTAAGATAGCTTACACTTCTGATACAGGGATAGCAATCGACTGCAATCCATGTGTAAAGAGCTTGTTAGACTACGGAAGAGAGAAGTGTGTTATGTTGCGTGTGGCGCGTGAGTGTCCTCCCATTTCATTCCATTCATCAATTCATCTCATTGATAGAGACAGGTAGAACTCATGGTTCTCATAACGTATGCAATGGATAGTTTATAGGGGAACCTTCGACAGCTGGCTAAATGTCGCCCTGGCGCGAATGCATACTACGTTGAGACAGAGGCAATCACTTGCAAACATGACGCAGAGAGGTTTAAAAAGATTGACCATTGCCGAATGTCCCTTGCGGTATACATAGCTACGGGTTTCACCGCCGCCCTTTACAGGAACGCCCGTCGAAAGGAAGTATCACACCGAAAATCTCCGTGACTTGCACCGTCCATGACTTGATCGCCAGACATGAAAACCTGTAGAGTTGGTAAGAGGTTGACAGACTTTGAGCAGCTTGATAGCAAGCCGCAGAGAGCTTGATTCACCAGCGTTTTGCAATGGAGATGTTGAGAGGCCACCCATGACAAGATAGCTAAGACTCAACCGATTGGCGTTCAAAGGTTCAAAGTGCTACGTTGAGAACTGTGTCAAATGCCCAACATGAGACATGAGTTGACCCAGCGGTTTCGGTCTAAAATATGACACACTCCCTTGCCACACTTATCACTACGGCATCGTCCGCCGTCCCGAAGGAACACCCTGTCAGTGAAATATTACAGCAAAACTCTCCGTGTCTTGCTCGCTTTCAGTGAAAGGCCGCTTATACCATGAGAAGACTGGCTCAGGCATCATTAAAAATGCTTTCATTGACTTCAGCAGGGTCGAAAACCCCAGAAAACCTCCAAAACTAGTGAATTTAAATTTTCAACTTTTTAGCACTACTTATGAAATTTTGTAAGTAGTCTATCACTTAGGGCAGGTCAATAGCGACCGAACCTTTTTTGAATCAAGTCAAACGGACTTGTAGAAGCAAAGTTACAAGCCTTTAAAGTTTTGGAGTCTTTTATGGCCTAGAGACGAAGGCCATCTCCTGACGAACCTCTAAGTCTGACGCCTTAGCTGACTTCAGCAATGAAATTTTCTAAGTCGGTTTCTTACAGAGACCCGGAATTTGGAATGTCCGAAGCTATCATCGGAGATCAGAGAGACGACCTACCTCTGACAATCGCTCTCCTCTAAATGAAAAGTCTCTGTCGGTTTCCTCTTATATAGTGTGTGGCGATCAGCTGATGACGTAATATCCATCATCCAAAAACTTAAAACGCTTCTACCGCCGATTCTAGAGGTCCGATTGAGCTGGAAATACACCATTTTCAAGTAGAATTGGACGCTGAATCCGAATCTGGCCTCCATTTTCCCATCCGATGCTTCGTTTTGGCTCTACAGCCCACAGCCATTGCAAAAATTCTAACTCGTTTTTTCGAAAAAATTTCGTGAAGAAAAATTTTTTCTCTCCGATTGACTTGAAACTCACCATGTTGATAGAGAATTTCATGCTGATTCCAAATCTGCCGTTTCTTTCAGTGAATTTGTCTCACTCTTAGCTTTCAAACGAGCTATTGCACGACAAAATCCATCCACTAGAAGCAAAGTTGGAAGGTCGGTGCGAGGAGGGGACGTCAGGGAAAATTTTTCTCTCCGATTGCTTTCAAATTCACCATACCGATGCAGAATTTCACGCTGAATCCGAATCTGGCCTCCGTTTTCCCATCCGATGCTTCGTTTTGGCGCTACAGCCCAAAACGTCCAAAATTCTAACTCTGTCATTTTTTCGAAAAATGTTGAAAATTTTTTCTCTCCGATTGAGTTGAAACTCACCATGTTGATAGAGAATTTGACGCTGATTCTAAATCTGAAATCCGTTTTCTCATCCGATGCTTCGTTTTGACGCTAGAGCCCAAAACGTCCCAAATTCTAACTGAATCCGATTCTGGCCTCCGTTTTCCCATCCGAGCACTGCTTCCACTCGAAACATGCCATTTTCAACCCAACATTCATCAGATTTCACGAAAAACATCACACACTATAGCCTCAAGTCAAAACCTGGCGGTCGCCCAAGTCCACCACGACACTCTGTCGTTCCAGAGGGGGGGGGACGTCAGCGAACCTGGACCAACCTGGCCGGCACACCACGACAGACCTCTGTCGTTCCAGAGGGGGGGGGACGTCCGCGACCATTTTTCGATGGCGGCCATCTTGCGCTATCCAGAAGTGGAGTTTTACTTACTACTACCATTGTTTCTCATTAGCTTTGAGGACATCATTCATTTTTTACATGTTTTCCAGGTCAGTTACGTGATGACAGTACACACTTATACCCTCGCCATGAATTGATCCATTTCGGGTTCAAATGTTTTCAACAATGATGTAGTGTATATCATATTGAATACTCAAATGGCTGCACTTGAAAATCGTTCTATCAGTTGAGACACCAAAACACTTGTCGAACACTAAAAAAGATTCCTCATTGACGCTAGACTGGTTTTGATCAAGAATTAAAAAAGCAGCAAAGTACCGTTGTTGTAAAAGGCATGCAATTCCATAAATAACAAAGTCCCTCATTTGCTGTAAGCGCACCTCATATCACCTTGCTCTGTTGGATATTTCCGCAATAATCGTACGATGAGATAAGTGGCTGATCCACATCTATTAAAGGAGTCTTACGGGGTCTTGCTGATGTGTTGAATAACATAAACATCAGCTAAAATAAGTAAATGAGTCACGATAATCAACAGCTCCTGAATAAACTCTTTCTGATGTCATGAATAAAATGGAGATAATCAAAAGCTCGAAAAAGCTGTTGAATATCTCTTTCTGATCTGTTGAATAAGAAGCTTCCGGTTAAAACGTCATAAAAATAGAGATGTGACGTCAGAGGGAAATCTCGATGACGAAACAAACGCTGAGGTGTTGATTAAGCGTCTTTCTGATGTGATGATTAATCAGGTATTGATTAGACGAAAGCTTTGACATAAATAGTAGGTCTTTCTGATGTCTTGTATAATAGGTGCTACATATCTCCTACATGATCAACACCTATTCTGTCCATATGAAAAGTTATTCCTGAGTGATAGCAGGAATAAGAAGCCAATCGACTCTTTGATGTGGTTGAAGGAGGTAAACTTCAGCGGATTCACTCATCGGTAGTGCCAAAAACGGAAGCAGTGCAAGAACAAAATGGATTATTTGGATTACGTTGCAGATTCAAGGACAGAAGGACTCATCACACGGTTGAACATTCTCATCCAGAGGTGAACGCGGTCAAGAAAAAAATTAACCGGTTAACCGCCAAATTAACCGCGGTTAACCGGGGTTAATTGTAGGTTTCAAAATTTCAGTCTCAAAATACATAACTAAAACCAATCATCTTCATCTACATGTATGTAGGCCTACCAATATGTGAGCATAGATAGGCCGAGATTGAGGAATTTTGATAATAGGCAATAGACCTTATTTGTTATAGGCTAATGAAAGTCGAGTTAAATCACAGAAGAAACGGCGAACGATTAGGACCGCTACAGCGTGAATTATAGGCCTACTAACTGCTTAGTCGTGAACAGAATAAATTATGATGTTGCTAATCTTGCTATGATGACAAAATTCATTTTTTCTATGTGAATTATAAATAGTGAATGCGCATCAGTCGTGCAAATTATGACAAAATTACAGTATGTAGGCTCATGAATGGTAGGATAGGAAAAAAAATTAGGTGATATACATGTATGTGGACGCACATAATAAGTTCGGGACCTTTTTTGGCAGAAAAAAAGAATGATATTTTTAATTTGAAAATATGTATTCGTTCAACTCAGGAAGACTTCTTGGAGTTCAGATTCAAAAACAATATCTGCTGTGCATGTTCAGCTGTGAGTCCCATTCGCCTTTCATGGTAAATGTTGCCGAAGACAGAGAAGACTCGTTAGTAGTAAGAAAACGCTGAACACTCGACCGGCGCCCCCCCTCTAGAACGGCAGAGTGTCGTGGTCGGCCGCCGTGGTGCTTCGGGTCTAACCCCCCCCTCTGGAACGACAGAGGTTGTGGTCTGTCGTAGTGTGCCGGCCAGGTTGGTCCACGTTCACAAAATGTTCGCTGACTCCCCCCCTCTGGAACGACAGAGTGTCGTGGTGGACTTGGGCGACCGCCAGGATTTGTCTTGAGGCTATAGTGTGTGATGTTTTTCGTGCAATCTGCTGAATGTTGGGTTGTAAAATGGGTTGTTTCGAGTGGAAGGAGTGCTCGGATGAGAAAACGGAGGCCAGATTCGGATTCAGCGTGAAATTCTGCATCGGTATGGTGAGTTTGAAAGCAATCGGAGAGAAAAAATTTTCGCTGACGTCCCCCCCCTCTGCACCGACCTTCCAACTTTGCTTCTAGTGGACGGATTTTGTCGTGCCATAGCTCGTTTGAAAGCTACGAGTGAGACAAATTCAGTGAAACAAACGGCTTGTTCATATCTGTCCTCGTCTAGATGTGAGACGCCATTTAAGATTTTGGGTCATTGGCGAAAAACGACAGAGTTAGAATTTGGGACGTTTTGGGCTGTAGCTTCAAAACGAAGCATCGGATTGGAAAACGTATTTCAGATTTGGAATCAGCGTGAAATTCTCTATCTGTATGGTGAGTTTCAAGTCAATCGGCGAGAAAAAATTTTCAACATTTTTCGAAAAAACGACAGAGTTAGAATTTGGGACGTTTTGGTCTGTAGCGCCCAAACGAAGCATCGGATGGGAAAACGGAGGCCAGATTCGGATTCAGCGTGAAATTCTGCATCGGTATGGTGAATTTGAACGCAATCGGAGAGAAAAAATTTTCGCTGAAGTCCCCCCCCTCTGCACCGACCTTCCAAATTTGCTTCTAGTGGACGGATTTTGTCGTGCCATAGCTCGTTTGAAAGCTAAGAGTGAGACAAATTCAGTGAAACAAACGGCTTGTTCATATCTGTCTTCGTTTAGATGTGAGACGCCATTTAAGATTTTGGGTCATTGGCGAAAAACGACAGAGTTAGAATTTGGGACGTTTTGGGCTGTAGCTTCAAAACGAAGCATCGGATTGGAAAACGTATTTCAGATTTGGAATCAGCGTGAAATTCTCTATCTGCATGGTGAGTTTCAAGTCAATCGGCGAGAAAAAATTTTCAACATTTTTCGAAAAAACGACAGAGTTAGAATTTGGGACGTTTTGGTGTGTAGCGCCCAAACGAAGCATCGGATGGGAAAACGGAGGCCAGATTCGGATTCAGCGTGAAATTCTGCATCGGTATGGTGAATTTGAAAGCAATCGGAGAGAAAAAATTTTCGCTGAAGTCCCCCCCCCTCTGGAGAGCTCGCTTCGATCTTGGCTTCCAGTGGACGGATTTTGTCGTGCCATAGCTCGTTTGAAAGCTAAGAGTGAGAAAAATTCAGTGAAAGAATCGGCTTGTTCATATCTGTCTTCGTTTAGATGTGAGACGCCATTTAAGATTTTGGGACATTGGCGAAAAACGACAGAGTTAGAATTTGGGACGTTTTGGGCTGTAGCTTCAAAACGAAGCATCGGATTGGAAAACGGATTTCAGATTTGGAATCAGCGTCAAATTCTCTATCTGTATGGTGAGTTTCAAGGCAATCGGCGAGAAAAAATTTTCAACATTTTTCGAAAAAACGACAGAGTTAGAATTTGGGACGTTTTGGTGTGTAGCGCCAAAACGAACCATCGGATGAGAAAACGGAGGCCAGATTCGGATTCAGCGTGAAATTCTGCATCGGTATGGTGAATTTGAACGCAATCGGAGAGAAAAAATTTTCGCTGACGTCCCCCCCCTCGGGAGAGCTCGCTTCGATTTTGCATTCCAGTGGACGGATTTTGTCGTGCCATAGCTCGTTTGAAAGCTAAGAGTAAGAAAAATTCAGTGAAACAAACGGCTTGTTCATATCTGTCTTCGTTTAGATGTGAGACGCCATTTAAGATTTTGGGACATTGGCGAAAAACGACAGAGTTAGAATTTGGGACGTTTTGGGCTGTAGCTTCAAAACGAAGCATCGGATTGGAAAACGGATTTCAGATTTGGAATCAGCGTCAAATTCTCTATCTGTATGGTGAGTTTCAAGGCAATCGGCGAGAAAAAATTTTCAACATTTTTCGAAAAAACGACAGAGTTAGAATTTGGGACGTTTTGGTGTGTAGCGCCAAAACGAACCATCGGATGAGAAAACGGAGGCCAGATTCGGATTCAGCGTGAAATTCTGCATCGGTATGGTGAATTTGAACGCAATCGGAGAGAAAAAATTTTCGCTGACGTCCCCCCCCTGGAGAGCTCGCTTCGATCTTGGCTTTCAGTGGACGGATTTTGTCGTGCCATAGCTCGTTTGAAAGCTAAGAGTGAGACAAATTCAGTGAAACAAACGGCTTGTTCATATCTGTCTTCGTTTAGATGTGAGACGCCATTTAAGATTTTGGGACATTGGCGAAAAACGACAGAGTTAGAATTTGGGACGTTTTGGGCTGTAGCTTCAAAACGAAGCATCGGATTGGAAAACGGATTTCAGATTTGGAATCAGCGTGAAATTCTGCATCGGTATGGTGAGTTTGAAAGCAATCGGAGAGAAAAAATTTTCGCTGACGTCCCCCCCCTCTGCACCGACCTTCCAACTTTGCTTCTAGTGGACGGATTTTGTCGTGCCATAGCTCGTTTGAAAGCTACGAGTGAGACAAATTCAGTGAAACAAACGGCTTGTTCATATCTGTCTTCGTTTAGATGTGAGACGCCATTTAAGATTTTGGGTCATTGGCGAAAAACGACAGAGTTAGAATTTGGGACGTTTTGGGCTGTAGCTTCAAAACGAAGCATCGGATTGGAAAACGTATTTCAGATTTGGAATCAGCGTCAAATTCTCTATCAGCATGGTGAGTTTCAAGTCAATCGGCGAGAAAAAATTTTCAACATTTTTCGAAAAAACGACAGAGTTAGAATTTGGGACGTTTTGGTCTGTAGCGCCCAAACGAAGCATCGGATGGGAAAACGGAGGCCAGATTCGGATTCAGCGTGAAATTCTGCATCGGTATGGTGAATTTGAACGCAATCGGAGAGAAAAAATTTTCGCTGAAGTCCCCCCCCCCTCTGGAGAGCTCGCTTCGATCTTGGCTTCCAGTGGACGGATTTTGTCGTGCCATAGCTCATTTGAAATCTAAGAGTGAGAAAAATTCAGTGAAAGAATCGGCTTGTTCATATCTGTCTTCGTTTAGATGTGAGACGCCATTTAAGATTTTGGGACATTGGCGAAAAACGACAGAGTTAGAATTTGGGACGTTTTGGGCTGTAGCTTCAAAACGAAGCATCGGATTGGAAAACGGATTTCAGATTTGGAATCAGCGTCAAATTCTCTATCTGTATGGTGAGTTTCAAGGCAATCGGCGAGAAAAAATTTTCAACATTTTTCGAAAAAACGACAGAGTTAGAATTTGGGACGTTTTGGTGTGTAGCGCCAAAACGAACCATCGGATGAGAAAACGGAGGCCAGATTCGGATTCAGCGTGAAATTCTGCATCGGTATGGTGAATTTGAACGCAATCGGAGAGAAAAAATTTTCGCTGACGTCCCCCCCCTGGAGAGCTCGCTTCGATCTTGGCTTTCAGTGGACGGATTTTGTCGTGCCATAGCTCGTTTGAAAGCTAAGAGTGAGAAAAATTCAGTGAAACAAACGGCTTGTTCATATCTGTCTTCGTTTAGATGTGAGACGCCATTTAAGATTTTGGGACATTGGCGAAAAACGACAGAGTTAGAATTTGGGACGTTTTGGGCTGTAGCTTCAAAACGAAGCATCGGATTGGAAAACGGATTTCAGATTTGGAATCAGCGTCAAATTCTCTATCTGTATGGTGAGTTTCAAGGCAATCGGCGAGAAAAAATTTTCAACATTTTTCGAAAAAACGACAGAGTTAGAATTTGGGACGTTTTGGTGTGTAGCGCCAAAACGAACCATCGGATGAGAAAACGGAGGCCAGATTCGGATTCAGCGTGAAATTCTGCATCGGTATGGTGAATTTGAACGCAATCGGAGAGAAAAAATTTTCGCTGACGTCCCCCCCCTGGAGAGCTCGCTTCGATCTTGGCTTTCAGTGGACGGATTTTGTCGTGCAATAGCTCGTTTGAAAGCTAAGAGTGAGACAAATTCAGTGAAACAAACGGCTTGTTCATATCTGTCTTCGTTTAGATGTGAGACGCCATTTAAGATTTTGGGACATTGGCGAAAAACGACAGAGTTAGAATTTGGGACGTTTTGGGCTGTAGCTTCAAAACGAAGCATCGGATTGGAAAACGGATTTCAGATTTGGAATCAGCGTCAAATTCTCTATCTGTATGGTGAGTTTCAAGGCAATCGGCGAGAAAACATTTTCAACATTTTTCGAAAAAACGACAGAGTTAGAATTTGGGACGTTTTGGTGTGTAGCGCCAAAACGAACCATCGGATGAGAAAACGGAGGCCAGATTCGGATTCAGCGTGAAATTCTGCATCGGTATGGTGAATTTGAACGCAATCGGAGAGAAAAAATTTTCGCTGACGTCCCCCCCCCCTCTGGACAGCTCGCTTCGATCTTGGCTTCCAGTGGACGGATTTAGTCGTGCCATAGCTCGTTTGAAAGCTAAGAGTGAGACAAATTCACTGAAAGAAACGGCTTGTTCATATCTGTCTTCGTTTAGATGTGAGACGCCATTTAAGATTTTGGGACATTGGCGAAAAACGACAGAGTTAGAATTTGGGACGTTTTGGGCTGTAGCTTCAAAACGAAGCATCGGATTGGAAAACGGATTTCAGATTTGGAATCAGCGTCAAATTCTCTATCTGTATGGTGAGTTTCAAGTCAATCGGAGAGAAAAAATTTTCGCTGACGTCCCCCCCCGCTCTTCAGAGCTCGCTTCGATCTTGGCTTTCAGTGGACGGATTTTGTCGTGCCATAGCTCGTTTGAAAGCTAAGAGTGAGACAAATTCAGTGAAACAAACGGCTTGTTCATATCTGTCTTCGTTTAGATGTGAGACGCCATTTAAGATTTTGGGACATTGGCGAAAAACGACAGAGTTAGAATTTGGGACGTTTTGGGCTGTAGCTTCAAAACGAAGCATCGGATTGGAAAACGGATTTCAGATTTGGAATCAGCGTCAAATTCTCTATCTGTATGGTGAGTTTCAAGGCAATCGGCGAGAAAAAATTTTCAACATTTTTCGAAAAAACGACAGAGTTAGAATTTGGGACGTTTTGGTGTGTAGCGCCAAAACGAACCATCGGATGAGAAAACGGAGGCCAGATTCGGATTCAGCGTGAAATTCTGCATCGGTATGGTGAATTTGAACGCAATCGGAGAGAAAAAATTTTCGCTGACGTCCCCCCCCTCTGGACAGCTCGCTTCGATTTTGGCTTCCAGTGGACGGATTTTGTCGTGCCATAGCTCGTTTGAAAGCTACGAGTGAGACAAATTCAGTGAAACAAACGGCTTGTTCATATCTGTCTTCGTTTAGATGTGAGACGCCATTTAAGATTTTGGGACATTGGCGAAAAAACGACAGAGTTAGAATTTGGGACGTTTTGGGCTGTAGCTTCAAAACGAAGCATCGGATTGGAAAACGGATTTCAGATTTGGAATCAGCGTCAAATTCTCTATCTGTATGGTGAGTTTCAAGGCAATCGGCGAGAAAAAATTTTCAACATTTTTCGAAAAAACGACAGAGTTAGAATTTGGGACGTTTTGGTGTGTAGCGCCAAAACGAACCATCGGATGAGAAAACGGAGGCCAGATTCGGATTCAGCGTGAAAACCTGCATCGGTATGGTGAATTTGAACGCAATCGGAGAGAAAAAATTTTCGCTGACGTCCCGCCCCTGGAGAGCTCGCTTCGATCTTGGCTTCCAGTGGACGGATTTTGTCGTGCCATAGCTCGTTTGAAAGCTACGAGTGAGACAAATTCAGTGAAACAAACGGCTTGTTCATATCTGTCTTCGTTTAGATGTGAGACGCCATTTAAGATTTTGGGACATTGGCGAAAAACGACAGAGTTAGAATTTGGGACGTTTTGGGCTGTAGCTTCAAAACGAAGCATCGGATTGGAAAACGGATTTCAGATTTGGAATCAGCGTCAAATTCTCTATCTGTATGGTGAGTTTCAAGTCAATCGGAGAGAAAAAATTTTCGCTGACGTCCCCCCCGCTCTTCAGAGCTCGCTTCGATCTTGGCTTTCAGTGGACGGATTTTGTCGTGCCATAGCTTGTTTGAAAGCTAAGAGTGAGACAAATTCAGTGAAAGAATCGGCTTGTTCATATCTGTCATCGTTTAGATGTGAGACGCCATTTAAGATTTTGGGACATTGGCGAAAAACGACAGAGTTAGAATTTGGGACGTTTTGGGCTGTAGCTTCAAAACGAAGCATCGGATTGGAAAACGGATTTCAGATTTGGAATCAGCGTCAAATTCTCTATCTGTATGGTGAGTTTCAAGTCAATCGGAGAGAAAAAATTTTCGCTGACGTCCCCCCCGCTCTTCAGAGCTCGCTTCGATCTTGGCTTTCAGTGGACGGATTTTGTCGTGCCATAGCTCGTTTGAAAGCTAAGAGTGAGACAAATTCAGTGAAACAAACGGCTTGTTCATATCTGTCTTCGTTTAGATGTGAGACGCCATTTAAGATTTTGGGACATTGGCGAAAAACGACAGAGTTAGAATTTGGGACGTTTTGGGCTGTAGCTTCAAAACGAAGCATCGGATTGGAAAACGGATTTCAGATTTGGAATCAGCGTCAAATTCTCTATCTGTATGGTGAGTTTCAAGGCAATCGGCGAGAAAAAATTTTCAACATTTTTCGAAAAAACGACAGAGTTAGAATTTGGGACGTTTTGGTGTGTAGCGCCAAAACGAACCATCGGATGAGAAAACGGAGGCCAGATTCGGATTCAGCGTGAAATTCTGCATCGGTATGGTGAATTTGAACGCAATCGGAGAGAAAAAATTTTCGCTGACGTCCCCCCCCTGGAGAGCTCGCTTCGATCTTGGCTTCCAGTGGACGGATTTTGTCGTGCCATAGCTCGTTTGAAAGCTACGAGTGAGACAAATTCAGTGAAACAAACGGCTTGTTCATATCTGTCTTCGTTTAGATGTGAGACGCCATTTAAGATTTTGGGACATTGGCGAAAAAACGACAGAGTTAGAATTTGGGACGTTTTGGGCTGTAGCTTCAAAACGAAGCATCGGATTGGAAAACGGATTTCAGATTTGGAATCAGCGTCAAATTCTCTATCTGTATGGTGAGTTTCAAGTCAATCGGAGAGAAAAAATTTTCGCTGACGTCCCCCCCGCTCTTCAGAGCTCGCTTCGATCTTGGCTTCTAGTGGACGGATTTTGTCGTGCCATAGCTCGTTTGAAAGCTTAGAGTGAGACCAATTCACTGAAACAAACCGCTTGTTCATATCTGTCTTCGTCTAGATGTGAGACGCCATTTAAGATTTTGGGACATTGGCGAAAAAACGACAGAGTTAGAATTTGGGACGTTTTGGTGTGTAGCGCCAAAACGAACCATCGGATGAGAAAACGGAGGCCAGATTCGGATTCAGCGTGAAATTCTGCATCGGTATGGTGAATTTGAACGCAATCGGAGAGAAAAATTTTCGCTGACGTCCCCCCCCTCTGGACAGCTCGCTTCGATTTTGGCTTCCAGTGGACGGATTTAGTCGTGCCATAGCTCGTTTGAAAGCTAAGAGTGAGACAAATTCACTGAAACAAACGGCTTGTTCATATCTGTCTTCGTCTAGATGTGAGACGCCATTTAAGATTTTGGGACATTGGCGAAAAACGACAGAGTTAGAATTTGGGACGTTTTGGTGTGTAGCGCCAAAACGAACCATCGGATGAGAAAACGGAGGCCAGATTCGGATTCAGCGTGAAATTCTGCATCGGTATGGTGAATTTGAACGCAATCGGAGAGAAAAATTTTCGCTGACGTCCCCCCCCCTCTTATCGATTGCATATTCACAGGGTATATAAGAACGGGATCGGGAGAGGAATTTCACTAAGTTGAGAAACTAACTACAGGTAAGTCGTTTCTCTTGAGTTCCGATATCGGACTTCTGACTTTCCATTGCTGATATCAGCTAAGGTGTCAGACTTATAGGTTAGTCAGTATAGCATGACTGACCATTTGATGATAGTAGGCCGAAATCTTCAAACGGCTATAACTCTGCTTCTACAAGTCCTTTAGACTTGATTCAAAAAACATTCGACAGCGTTTGCTATGCTGTAGGTGACAGACTACTTATAAACGTTTTATGAGTAGTACTAAAATACTGAAAAATTTAAATTCATATTTAATGATAATAATTAAAGTTTTTGAATAAAAAGCAGTCGTTTATGAGTCTCCGTGACTTGGGTCGTTTCCTCTTGTAAATAACTCCACCGGTTTTCATGTCAAAACTTGGGCCCGGATACCAACACAGTGATATGACGCACGCTCTGTCCGATCGAGGTTGGATTTGTGGGTCGAGGCCTTGGAGCTGGGATAAGATCCCCTCTGAGTAATGCCTGTAACGGATTCAAGAGCTTAACACCCAAACGGTTGCTGGCTTGCTATCAAATGTTTGGTAACTTAGTCTTTCAATGCATATCAGCAAGTAGTATCCTATTAACACTTGCTATCAAATTTTACTCTAACCTTACAGAATTATCATGACAAAACCGAGTAACGCCAAGATGTTGGTTGGCAAGTGCAGTTGTGGCAAGATTGCCAGAGGTAGTGAACTGAAGAAGCATTTAAAAGAAAAAGAGGGGACGATGGGCCATGAGAGGAAAGTGATGTTGATGTTGTGTGTGTCTTGTCGGAAATGTGTGATGGGGGATGAGAAGGAATTCATCAAGGCGCATTTACAGTGTGAGAGTGGGAACATTGGAGAGAAGGGGTTCAAGACGTGGTTTGAGGGAGAGTTGTTGGAAAGGGAAGAGGTGAGGAAGGCGGTGGCAACGATTCAGGACGTGATCGGGGAGAAAGTGGCGAGGAATGCGAGTGAGGGGAGTTCGAGTGAGGAAGTTGAGTTGAGAGCGAAAATGAGGAAGAAGAAGGATGATGTTGATTTGAATGCGGTGATGGAAGATTTGTTTGGGGATATAGCGGATTTGAAGGAAGAGTGGGAGGGGAAGGAAGTGGCTAAGCCGATGGCAGCGTCATCGCCACGCCAGCAAGAGGCGTATGATACGGAGGTATTTGTGAGGATGAAGGATCGTGTGATGGCTTTGGAAAGTAATAATAGAAAAGTTTTGAAGGAGAATGAAGAGCTGATGGTGAAGGTTGAGGGGTATAGGGCAACGAGGGAAGAGTTGGAGAGCTTGAGAAAGAAGGAGAAGGAATGGATGGCTGAAAGGAGCGAGTTGATGAGGAAGGCAGGTTTGGTGGAGAGTTTGCAGGCGAGTGTGTCGAGGAAGGATGAAGAGATAGAGCGGATGCGAAGCGTGGTGAAGGAGACGGAGGAGGTGAAGGCTATTAATAAGAGGTTGTCGGGTGAAGTGGAGCGACTGCAGGAGCGTTTGAAGTGTCGAAAAAGGAGAGTATATGAGGTTCATCTTCCCCTCTTTGAAAATAATATCTGTGATGTCCCCACAATCTCCAGCGACTTGAATGAAACACAGTTGTGTTACGAGGGGGATGGAGTTCGCTGCCTCCACATGACGATGAACAACAATGGAGAGCTTGATGACTTCGTCGTCAGAAAAGTTAGAAAGAAGGTTCCCAGTAAGTCTATTCAACATATAATTTTTGTAGCTCATCTAATCTCCTATTATTTTCCTTTCAGAGTGTTTGCAGTAGTAGTGTCGGTGGACGGAGAACGACCCATGGGCTCTTTTAAGGGCCAACCTTCTAATGCAGCCAAAGCGGTCCCAAGCCCGCCACATATTTTCGGATATGGAATGCAGAGGGGAAGAAAAATGATGAATGGAATGAAATGGGAGGACACTCACGCGCCACACGCAACATAACACACTTCTCTCTTCCGTAGTCTAACAAGCTCTTTACACATGGATCGCAGTCGATTGCTATCCCTGTATCAGAAGTGTAAGCTATCTAAATTTTATTTAACACTATTTCATCTACCATTATCATCCATATGAAATGTTATAAGATTTGCAAGTTAAACTAAGCGTGCTACTATTTCCAAATGAAAAAATATATATGATTAAATCATCCACTGAAGCCCCATTCAAGTAAGTCAGTATGAAAGCAAAGATAATGCGAAACAAAAATTTATTATGGCATGTATTTCAAAAGGTCTTCATCGTCAATATCGTCCCAGAGTCTGGCTTCACATGGATCAGAAAAAACAGTTTACTTGCTTCAATCGATCTTCCACCGCGAGCCTAACAAGCTCTTTACACATGGATTGCAGTCGATTGCTATCCCTGTATCAGAAGTGTAAGTTATCTAAATTTTATTTAACACTATTTCATCTACCATTATCACCCATATGAAATGTTATCAGATTTGGAAGTTAAACTAAGCGTGCTACTATTTCCAAATGAAAAAGTATACATGATTAAATCATCCACTGAAGCCCCATTCAAGTAAGTCAGTATGAAAGCAAAGATAATACGAAATAAAAATTTATTATGGCATGTATTTCAAAAGGTCTTCATCGTCAATATCGTCCCAGAGTCTGACTTCACATAGATCACAAAAACAGTTCACTTGTTTCAATCGTTCTTCCCCTGCGAGCCTCACTTTGTCGATATACTCCCACTCCGCCATAGTTTGTGGCTGGGAGTTAGGGGTGTACCACTCCCATAATTGGTGGAGGAATTTGGTGCTGGTGATTTCCATCACATCGTCAGTATCGTACTGGAGATACTTCCACCTGACGCCTGTTAAGTCGGGACACTCTTTCTCACATACACTCTCCTCTTCGTCGTCCGCTGCTAATGACAACTTTCTGATATTGTCGAGTCGGTACACCTTCTCTACCTTCCCCTTCGTTGGAGCGTTTGGTGCAACGAGCGCCTTTGGTGTTGAGCATGGAGAAGAGAATTTTGTATTTGGCGTTGTCGGTGGGCTTGTCAAGTTGACTGTGAATAATAACTTTGAAATGTTTTCTAATTCTTAAGTATCAACAAGCAACCAATCAGAATGAACAGCCAATGAATGATGAATATGAAAGTATATATGTAAAGTGACATTCGTGTCATTTCACTCTGTCTGTGACATATAAGTGAAGTGTTCTCTGGCGAATTCTATATTTGAGGCGTACAAGTGAACTGCTCTGTAGTAAATTCCAAATTTGAGTGAAGTCTCTATCTTGTTGAAGTATCAACCTTAAACTTGATTTCGTTGAAATGGTAAGTTGAAAATTTCTTCTCTCATCTCCCTCAAACGTGTGGCTAATAGCATCTTCCTCAATTTCAGGCATCAACTTCATCACCAACGCCCTCCCTTCTCGAGGAAAGTTTAGAGTTGTTGAGTCAAGGTAGGTTGTAACAATACGCTGAGACTTGAACAGAGATGATAGAATGATTTCTCTTTCAGGTGATACAAGTCCCATCTCGAGCGAGTTGGATAACAACAGCGACTCCATGTCAGCATTGTCGCGGGAATGCAACGATCGGGAATGTGCTGACTGTGGACACATCTTCACGAGGAAGCGTGATCTCGCCCGACACATCAAGCGAGGTGTTTGTAGACCTAAGTCAGCATCAATCTCAGAAGGTGGGGATGATTCTGTTAACGATGTCTCCTTTTCTTGCGATTTATGCATTCAGTCTTTTGAGTCACATTTTGAACTATCTTCACATAGACTTCGACATACACACAGTGACGATAGTTATACTAACAGCGCCTCCTCTATCCGACTCTCTGAAGTGTCGATAAATAATTTAGTGAGGAACTACCAGATGGAATCCTCAGAAACCATTACTGACTTTGAAGAATGGTTTCATCAAAATTCATCTTTGATTGGTGCGCTCTTCAACAATTTAGTCAATTTTAGAATGAAGGCGCTCATCTATCTCAAAATAAAATATGTAAAAATCGACCACCATACTGGTCAAATAGTAGAGAGGTTGGAGTTTCACATACCCTCCTCTCCTGCAACCGAAGTTGTAGACTGCGAGTCTTGGATAAATTTTCATATCCAAGGGTTAAAATTAAATATAGATAAATTTAACGAGCGTGATAGTGGTCTCGTTTTTGATGGTATTGAGACTGCCATGATTAAAATCACTTTATTAGAGAACTACTCTGGACGAGGCTGCTTTAAACTTCCGAAAAATTTAAGAAATAAAGCAGCAGTTATTTCTGTAGATTGCGAATCGCAATGTTTTAAGTATGCCGTCCTCTCCATTCTCCACTATGATGATGTACAGTATAGCCGATACCGTAAGAGTAAGTATCAACAGTGGGAGAATGAATTAAAGTTTGATGACTGCAATAGTGAAGATATGAAAATTAAAGATATAGAAAAATTTGAAAAATTGAACAACATCAAAATAGTTCTCCATGTTTGGGAAAAGGGATTGAAGGGTGTCCGCTACAACTCGCGTTCGAGTTGTTATGACCACGTTGTTAACCTTTTATTAGTAAGACAGGATGATAGTGAGGAATGGCACTACTGCGGTATTCCCAAAATTTCTCGCTTATACCACCACTTAAGAAATTCTAGCTCATCAGAGATTTATTACTGTGACAGATGCATTCGCAACTTTAGGAGTAAAAATAGATTTGAAACTCATTACGAATGGTGTAAGCGAGGTAAACTACAAATGGAGCGCATGCCCAAAGATAAGGAGTTTTCATATAGAGAGAATGGCGATGAACTAAGTCCTCTTCGTGTCATCTATGCTGACATCGAATGCTATATCGATGATATCATCCACAAGCCAGCAGCCATTTGCTGCTATGAAGTATGGCATGACCATTTCCAAAATAGAAAAAATAAAATGCACGTCTGGCAAGGTGAGGATTGTATTTACCAATTCCTACAATTCCTCGAACAGGCTGTAAAATTTCAACAAAAGTATGATGGTGAACTCTATCGCAGATCATTGCATATGACAGCAGATGATCAAGCAAAATTTGATAGTTGCAACGTTTGCCCCAAATGTAGTAAAACATTAGATGATGATAAGATTAAGAAAGTGCGCGACCATGATCACATCACTGGTAAATTTAGAAACGCACTATGTTCAAAATGCAATTTTTCACTTAGGATGAAACGGCGTACATTACCCGTCATTTTCCATAATTTCAAGGGCTACGACAGCCATATAATAATAAAAGGAGGTTTAGGTCAAATGAAAGAGTGGAAGCTTGATGTACTAGCACAAACGAGAGAGAAGTTTATGGCCATGACAGCAAAAGTGCCTGTCGATAAAACTAAAGAAAATAAGACGGTCTATTTTGATATAAATGTTTTAGATTCCTGCCAATTTATGACTGCATCACTGGCCTCTCTCGTACAAAATCTAAAGTCTCTTCCACTAACACAAAATCTTAAGAAACAATATCCAAATGTAACCGATGAAGTCATCACACGGAAAGGAGTCTTTCCATATGCATATTTTGATGCGATTAGTAAACTCGGCGAGACTTCTCTTCCGCCCATAGATAAATTTAAAAATGATTTGAGCGGCGCAGAATGTAAGACCGAAGATTATGATCATGCACAAGATGCATGGATAAAATTTGACTGCCATACATTTGGCGAATATATGATTGCCTATCTTAAGTTAGATGTATTTTTGCTGGCTGATGTATTTCAGCAGTTTCGACGAGTGGCATTAGAAGAAGATAAGTTAGATCCCGTCCACTTTGTCAGTCTGCTAGCCATGTAATTTAAGTCTGCTTTTAAAATGACTGGTGAGACCATTCATCTCTTACAAGATCCAGAGATGTATAATTTATTTGAGCGAGGAATTCGCGGTGGTCTCACATTTGTAAATAAACATAGGTTAAAATCAAAATTAGTAGGCGATGATCAGACTCATCTTAAGTATTATGACCAAAATAATTTATATGATAGTTCACTATCCAAACTACTCCCTCACTCTGAGTTTAGCTGGTTAGATGATAGTGAAATTCAGCATCTCTCCAACCCTTCTAACATACTAGCAATTCCAGATGAAGGTGATTGGGGATATTATTTTGAGATAGATCTAATCTATCCAAATAATATTAAACATAAAACCGTAGATTTTCCACTCGCACCCGAATCAGGTGAAGTGACCAAAGATATGTTTTCCGACTTTATGAAACAATTTCATAAAGATTTAGAATCATGCGGTCAACCCGACTATAAGCCTTGCCGCAAACTTTTACTCACCCAGTATGATAAGGAAAACTATCTAGTCCACTTTAGCATCTTAAAATTTTATTTAGAAATGGGTATGATTTTAAAAAGAGTTCACCGCATTATTAAATTTAGACAGAAAGCCTTCCTCAAACCATATATTGATAGCAACAGCCAGAAACGTGCACTAGCCCAAAATAATTTTGAAAAAGATTTTTATAAGTATAAGAATAATAGTCTATTTGGTAAGACGATGGAGGATGTTAGAAAACGTGTAAACTATAAACTAGTCAATGATGTTACAAAATTTAAGAAATTGGTCTCATAACCTCTATTCATCGATAGAGACATTATCGATGAGGACCTTGTAGGTGTTAAAATGATAAAATCTGAAGTTGAGTTGTGTAAGCCCATCTATATTGGTCAAGCTGTACTAGATTACTCTAAGCTTGAAATGTACCAACTCTTTTATAAAATACTAAAACCATGTCCTCTCGTAAAAGAGGTTCGTTTGTTGGGTGGTGATACAGATAGTTTCTTTTTAGGTATTACCACTCAAAAAGATTTAAATTTCAATGAAGTAGGAAAATCTTTAGAAAGATATTTTGATACATCAAGTTATCCTACTGATCACCCACTCTACTCCATCAAAAATAAGGCAAAACTTGGCTGCTTTAAGGATGAGACAGCAGGGAAGGAAATATATGAAATGATACTCCTCCGTCCAAAAATGTACAGTATGAAATTAAAGGACAGCGACGATTGTATTAAGCGTGCTAAAGGCATATCAAGATCATTGGTCTCTAACATGAAACATAAAAATTTCAGGAAAGCCTATAGAAATAAAAATATAACGTTTGTCAATATGACAATCTTAAAATCTAAGTCGCATGAGATCAAAACTCATACTTTTAGGAAACGGGCGCTTTCAGCATGGGAGGATAAGAGGTGCTGGTTAGAACATAACATATCTCTTCTACATGGACATCCTGATACAGACATACCACCACCCAAAAGAATTAAACTCACACTACCACATTCAGGAGATGTCTTAGCATAATCATCCTTAACTTAGTATTTTCATGTTGATTTCTGTAGATAAACACTGCTGTTTTATGTATTGCTTTAGATCGTTTCTTCCTTGTGAATATATGCCTGCAGTCAGCTCATTCCCCTATATCTGTGAAAAGACTTTTTCATACACATATTTTTATTTCAATAAACATATCACAATGACTTCACTTTGTTTTCCGAAACACTAAAGTTACGAGGGATTTAGTATCTTTTACATGGATGCACTCTTGTAAACCATTGGTAATTTTGATAGCAATAGAGGGTATAGTTTGTTTGACGACGGGATGATAGAAAATAGATTCAAAGATCTTCTCGACTATTCCATATGAAGCGTCTTTATCATGAATGAAATCACGTAAAATGTATTCTTTTTTCTCACCAACAGAAATAGGTAGAATGAAATCACTTTGAATGTAAAGGTGCTGTTCATGTTTATCAAGTGTCATTGGTGTTTCTATACCAATCGTATGCGCAGCAGTAAATACAGTTTGTAGCATTGAAAAACCAAATTTTTTTTTTCAAATTTTTACTCAATTGACATTGAATGTCATCACCCAGTTTCAGAACAACGTGTTGATTTTCAATTGAAAACGAAATGTGGTGTGTCTTTACATCATATTTACTTTTCATCACATGCTTCAACTTCTGTTCTATATAAGGATTTACTACATGAATGAAGCTTTCAACTGTATGATATAGACGCGGCATTATATTGATAGCAATTTTAGATTCTTCATAAGACTGGTAAATTTTCTTGATGCGATCGCCATAGATGTCCACCCACCATTCATCATTAACTGAATCAGCTTTAGTGTGATATTCATGAGAAGCATACACCACACCGCTTCCAATAATAGGTGTATAATGTCTTGCAAAATGACGCAAGCTTGGAGAGAAATAAACTGTAAGTTTGTCATTATATTTCTGAATGACCAACTTATTTTTGTCCGCCATAATTTTCTCTCCATACTTCTTACCCACAGTCTCATTCCATCGTTTTACTAACTCAATAAGTGATAAAGGTTGAACACCACGCTTTTTCAAAATGATGCGTTCTTCGCATTCTACAACATCTTCATCAAATATTTTAAATCTATAATGAAATTTGTTGATTCGATTTGAATAAACTTTTTTAACATTTGCAGTAGCAATTGACGTTAGATGTAGTCCATGGCCAAAACCGAGATGCGGATAGAATTCATTATCCAACCTCAGTGTAAGACCTTTAGTAAAAGAATGAAAGCGAAGGAACTGTCTCCCACTCCAATGATAGATAGTAAACTCATAAACTTTCTGATCCTTATTCTTCATGATGGAAGTATTACCACTATTGAATGCCTTAATAATTTTCTCATTCACAAATGGTTCATAAGAATCTGATTTTATCTGAATCCATTCATAGTTCCACTTTCCATCTGATGTTAAATTGTATGGGAACTGGAATGCATTATTCATCGTTATTCCATCATGGGTGCGAGGAGTCAATATCATTTCTTCCAAATCATTCACATTCTGAATATTGCTATCATAGCAAATACTAGAAACGCCAACCTCCCATTCACCTTCTAAATGTAGTGGGCGATTTAATTCTACTCGATAGTCTGATGGTTTATTTTTGGGAAATTTATTCATAGAAGCATTACTGGGCAAGTAGATTAGAAACGAGTCCTTATTTTCACTTTCCATATTATTCACATTGGAAAAATATATTAGCATACTTTTGCATTAACTCTTCATTCGGAAATGGAGTGTGATACTTGTCACAGCATCTTTATGAAAAGGAATCAACGCACCAGCATCGTCATAAATGGCAATATCAATTTGTGGGATGTAGTTTGATTTCAGCTTTGTATAATGCACTTTCTTGAAAGTATGCTCAGATAAAATACTGCAGCTTTTTGGCTGATATGGTATCATTGCTAGCAATGGAGCTTCAACATCTCCCACACGTACATCTTCACCAATATTGGAATATATCTGAAAATAGTTAATACGACGCGATAGCGACATGTCTGCGCTAGCTTTGGTTACAGTACCACTTTTAAAGATATTTTGATCAAAACCCAAAATGTCCATTAGAGTTTTATCATAATTAGTTCAATACCTTTTCCACTTATAGTGAGAGACAAAGTACCTTCTTTTTCAGAAAATGAAATATGTTGCTCATTAATCACTTCATTTAAATAATCTACAACCAATTTAACCGAAGTAATAATGCGAGGCATCAACACTCTTGTTTCATGTAAGAAACCACCAAAAGGCTCTACATACTTTCTGTATAAAGATACGGTCCATTCTGTATCAAATTGATTTGGCCTTTCACATGGTAAATGTTGCATATCAGATTTTCCATGAACAGCTGCAGAACGATGTCGTAAGAACTGATGAAAATCTTTTGAACAAACTAATACTAGATCATCATCATTTAATTTACTTATTGCAATATGATTAGATGATTTGATATAAGTCAATGTTGCCACTTGTTTACCATCAACTCGAAGGAGATAATTGAATTTCTTCAATAATGTTTCAGGAGTCATGTTTGTCTTTCTTGGCTTAATCACAATCTTCTTCACCAACGTCTTCTCATTTTTTGGAATAAGATCTACATAATAAGCTTCCTCTCGATATATTAACTGTTTATGACCACTTATGTGGTAATTAACGTTAAAATTATCATAGCTTGTTAAGGCGCTAGCGAGGTAAACTAAATCATTTCTTAAACTTGGACTTAAACCAACAATCCAATCTTTCTCAACTACATGATGTACATAATTATAATCATCATTGTGCGGAGTAAATTGGGCAATATGTTTACACGCTTTATTCAAGAAATCATATATAAACTTTTTACATGATAAGAGATCTTTCTTTGGCCACTGTGGAATGTATACTCGGCAGCCCTTTTCACATTGGTAAGCAGCTGTACGTCTCATATTAATAGTCATCACCTCATGATCAAAAGTATAGACACAGTTGCTATAAACAAGTTGAGTGACACCCACTTCCCAATTTCCATTTAGCTGTTGTGCATGATCAATGGGAGTAGAAAACAGTGCGGCTCGATTACTAGCAAATCTCTTTGTAGCCGCATTGCTAAGCAAAATATGATAAAACAACATTTTTATATTGCTGATCTGCGGCTTTGCATAACATCATGAAGACTTGGATTTTGGACTCTCTACAATATATCAGAGTTGATCGTGATGGAAACGTGCATTTCAAAAATTCTCATGGTCTTACATCAAGAGGTATTACATTAACATGGCGACAATTTGTCAACCTCAATGATATCATGAGGGATTTGGAATATTTTGAAACATTAAGATTCATCTCCTTGGGTGATCAAGTTTGGCTTCAACATTACAGAAATGAAATTCAAATCTGCCATTCTCATTCCGCAAACTGTTTCTCATTTCGCAAATACAATTGGGAGAAGTATAGAAGATACATACATCGCTCCATCATGACATTTATTCGTCGTGAGTTCATTGCCCTACTATGCAAATCTTAATCAGACATGACTACCACGCACCATGAGTTGGAAATTAGATTCCCTACAACGTATTGAAACGGATCATGATCGAAACGTCTATTTCAAAGATTCAACTGGAAATGTGAGAAGAGAGTTTGCTTTATCTTATCGTCATTTTCAATCTCTACATCATATCATGAAGGATTTGAAATACTTCTATATGAAAACACATTCACGTATTGGAAATCGCATCTGGTTGCGCGTCAACAATCGGCGAATTCAACTCTATCATTCCCAACTTCATACTAACTTCACATTTCATCAAGGTAGTTGGGAAAAGTATAAAAGGAAGGTACATTGCTCAATTTACTCATTCTTTCATCATGAAGCGCCATCGCTACACCATCGTCAACATTCTCCGTCGCTTCAGACTCTACACCAAAATCGATCTCACAACATTACACCAACACCTTCCAAACAGCAAGTATTACCGGGCCGACCTCAAATGTTAGTGGTGAAGATGAACAATTCACGGAATCTTCAACTCTTCCCAAATGGGACTGTACAGATTCTCGGCGCCCTTTCTCATTCATCGGCGCAGTCAATGCGCTTAGAGCTACAAAGACTACTACGTCGGATATGGAAGAGGGAGAGGTTTGTGATGTCGAATCTGACTGTGGACAATATAGTGATCTCTACTCAATTGAGTGAAAGTGTATCATTTTGAAGATTCGTACCAGCAGCTACAATTTGTGTTATGAACCCGAACTTTTTCCTGCAGCTCTCATTAGTTGTTGGTTACCTGTGCATGTGGCAATCTTTCATTATAGTAAAGTGATCATTACTGGACTAAAATCTCATGTACAAGCAAATGTGATCCTAGACTATCTCATCGAGTATGTACGTACCCAGCGGATTGTAAAATAAAAAACAATTTTTCCAACATGATGTTTTTATTTCAAATCATGATAGAACTTACAAATCATTTTTTCATTAGAGGATGGATTACATGAAAAGTTTTGAATAACAGATGCAAATCGAGATACATGTAAACGTTTTAAGATGAAGTACAGTACAAAAGCACCACACGTTGATGAAAGTGGATGTTGTAGTATGCGTTCATTTCGCTGATATTGACGCGTATGTTTTCTCAACCACTGCTGTGTTGGTATATTTGGAGGTTGAGCAAGAGAGTCAAATAGTTCACCACGTCGGTCTTCTCCAATAAAGATCGCTTTCCAATGCTCACCGCCTAAATTCTGCGAATGAGTGTTTAGCACAATAAAGATGGGATAGTGATTTACTGCAGGTGGTACGGTATCGAGTGAATAGACATTATCGAAAGCTTTCAACGTCGCTTCGTCTGCATTACGCTGCACTTTAGTCTTAATATCGTCAGCAGTCAACCAACTCATTAACGATTATACTAAAGAATCACGTCACGATACTTTGTAATTTCAATATTTGAATCGAAGACTGCATAAATTAATACATTGATCGTCTCAGGTAGTGTTCTTTTGAACGTCAAATCCAAACGAATATTATGAGGCACGTTCGCTTGACGATAGGGGGCACTAATATCGCTGTCAGCAGTCAAATCAAATGCATAAATAGTATATCCACTCTTAAACTCTTTCATAGTCAGTCCGTTGGTGTCATCCGTATTGTAAAAGCCAAAGACATCCATAAAATCAACATAACTGCGCATAAATTGATCCGAAGCAAAATCTGGTTTGTAGGGTGGACCAGGATGACTCACACCATTTACACGTAAAGCAATTTCACTTACCTGATTGTGTTTAAAATTGAAAGGATTCTTCTTTATATTACCATTAAATGCATCATTTTTAACCATTGCCACCATGAGGAGCTTCGGTGCTTCCGATGGAAAGAGGCCATCTTTCATGAAACTCTTTTGATTTTTCGGAATTGTAAAGGTGAGAAGCTTTGTATGCTGAACGGGGTAAATGGCATTTTGACGGTTAAGGCCTTCAGCATGCCCTCTAATGACACTTGGATTCGGTACTACTCGACGAATGTAAAGTGCAATATCTTCCACATGAATTCTAAAATTGTCAACTTTAGCAAATGCATTCAGCGCAAATTCAGGCTTATTCAATGTCAGCTTGAGTCGCATGCTGGTATTACAGAGTAAAAACTTTGACTGTCTAAAGAAGTCTAAAAAAAAGCGGACCATATAGCTGACATACTTTACTATCTTTAATCATAGCAGATCGCTTTACAAAGCCACTGTTTGTTTCAACATCAAATTTTCCTGCTTCATCTCTGTACCATCCCATGGCTTCCATATGACTTTTTTGTGCTGCTGGATGAAACTGTGATACATGATTGAAATATGATTTATAGGGATAATCGCTTTGACCACCTTCCACCTGCTGCTCTCCAATCGTTAGAGAAACATCGCGAAGTAATGTAGTCAATGGTAAATTGTTCAGTCCAACTTTATGTGCATCGTCAATAGCAGTTCCATCTGCTTGCTGAATTCTAAACCTCAAATCAAGCATCGCATAACTCAAATCTATGTAGTCATCAGTACCACCAGGAATAACAAATTCAATGGGGCCAGCATTCTCAGCTGTTCGAGGATGATAATCTACAATACTTGAACTAAGAATATCTGTCTGTATGGCTTGTTGATCGAACAAACAAAAACCGGAAGTTTTACACTCCATGATTAGAAGTTATAGCAGCGTCGTCGTTTAGCGCCTGATGAATGATTAGAGCCTCTACGACGTTTGCGTGAATGCCTTTTGACTGAAGATCGCACCTTACCAGCTCCGCGATGTTTCCTCCTTCCTTTATTCATTCGTTTAGGTGATTTCTTTCCTTGAGTAACACCAGCAAAGGTCTGCTTCAATGTTTTTAAACCGCGTTCCTTCCCACGATTCAACAAACTGCTCTTAAAACTTCTACCTCTGGAAAGATCACTAGCAACATCACCAGCAAAGCCAACGGCATTACTTAAAACATTTCGTTTTAAAGATCTACCGACATTGGATATGAGAGGTGCTACAACAGATTTCAGTGCACCAAGTATGCTACCTCCACGTTGGCGGCGAGCGCCGATGTAAATTTGTCCTCCACCACTTACATAGGAGGGTCGTGAATAAAATCAGGCAGTTGGATTCATAGCTCAAACCCTAAACATTGTTAGTTACAACTTTGCATGAATCACTGTCGATCACTTAGATGAAAGATGTCGGCACGACGCATCCAAGAGTTCATACTTGAAGGATAACCAGTCCATTTAACAAGACGCTATTCTTCACCTTGCTGTTTTTTACATCGAATGATTTTCTCTACCAAATATGTTTCACTTTCAGTGACTACCTCAATCTCATCGCGGTAAAAGCTACCCTCAATTTCTTCATTATCGCAATCTTTCAACTTGTAGGTGGTCGGAGAGTCTTTTTGATTAATCCTTGATACTGTAAATACCTCCTCTGTCCAATTCGGAAGGTACCCTTTAGCAAAAACACTTTTCACTTTTGAGATACGAACTTTATCGCCAATTTTCACATCACTTTTCACATGAGTGCGTTTACGTTGGAATGATTCGCGCACTTTATCTACATTGTCAGCATTTACATCTACTGGTCTGAGTCCAATAGAACGATGGATAGAGTGATTGTAGGCATGTAGAACCTTTGTCCAATTTTGTGTCAAGTTGGCAGTAAAATGTCGCCACAAGCGATTTTTTAATGTGCGATTAAAACGTTCAACGAGTGCAGCTTTATAAGCACTCTTTACACTAAACAACTCAATGTCATGCCTCTCAAATAATCTTCTCACATGCTGATTTTCAAACTCTTTTCCTTGATCACTCTGAATTCTTTTTGGAATGCGACCTTCTCGAAAAATTGTTTGGAATGCTTTTGCTACTCCTTTCCCTTCTTTAGTTTTTAAAGGTTGAGCCCACGCATAACGCGAGAAAATATCAATGACGGTTAAAATAAAATTATTGCCCGAGTTATGTTTTGAAATGGAGGCGACATCGTACAAATCTGCTTGCCACTGTTCATCGATGTCATGAACAATATAATGGCGGGTGCGGTACTTCTTTTTTGCTTGTTTGTGGAGTGTATAGGTAGCCTGACCCTTTAACCATCGTTTCACTTGTGATTGTGGAAGACCACTCGCTTTTGATAATTTCTTGATAGATGCAAATCCTGCCGGATGTTTTACATCATAATAGATTGACTTCAAACGTTCAGTCGATGACGACTGACTCTTTTTCCTCCTTCTCATCTTTTTGTTTTCTTGCCTTTCTACATTTACAACAACTGCAGCATTTAGCTTTAGCGGTTTTGCGATCGTGTTCACATTGCTTAGGGGTTTCATTGTGAGAGCTGGCGCAGCAAGTGCAAGTGACAACGACATTCACCTCTGGCGGCTCATTACATGGCAACCAACACATCTGCTTCATATTAATGGTCTGAGAACATGTATTTCCTGGGAGGAGCTGTTTTACGTTTTCCTTTTACTAGTTTTAGTGGCGATGTAGATCTACGTCGAGTTCTTCCTCTTGTTTGCTTAGTGAGTGTGGGAGGGGATGTAGCAGGTGACGTCTTAAACCAATTTGTTGGCATTTTCATCGTCTGAAGCATTGGAGCAGTAGCCACTGTTGAATCAAGTTCTTTCAATGTCTCATTATTCAAAGCAAATTTTGGTACATTATGCTTTTTCAATAGTTTAAGAAAGTATGACCAACCAGGTGGAACATAGCCCTGATGGCGCTTTCTACGTCTTGCATACTGAATCAAGTCTTCATAACGTGAAGCATCAATCACTTTATTTTCATCTGTAATGATTTCTCCTCTATCATTTACATTGAGATGGGGTTCAATACTATTGAAAAGAGATATGGCATGTGCGCGAGATGCTAAAGGTGTAGCAGTCGATACAGAGTCACGCATCTTATTCTTCAAGTTTTTCAATTGCTCAACAGTTTCCGATTGCAATAATACAGCACGATGTGGATCTTTGATGTGAACATTTTGCTGATAATCTATTTCTTTCCTATACATTTGATTTGCAAGAGGTTGCTTTACTTGCTGCATGGCAGTCAATTGTACATATTCATCCTGAGGAATAACAATCATGCGAGAATAAGAACTCATAGTTTGTAAATAATCATGGGAGTTTTCAAAATATCACTTCGAAATCTAAATTCTTCCGGACACTCTTGCGTAAAGTCAATGAATAAGTAACCGTATGGTTTTTCAGTAGCTGCTTGAAAAATTTCAATTAAGGCTTTTGATCCTCTGGGTGCAACTTGTCGCGCTAAAATTTCAAATTGACTTTTATCTCGCGGATTCTTGAAAATAGCATAATAGTGTGTATTCAGGTTTCGTGTACGAGCTTCTTTTCCATCAGGAAACAAATTTTGTGTGATATAGATGATAAAGCACCTTTTATGATGTGCTGCGCGAGTGAACATATCTGTAACATCTTTGGAATTCTTACTTTCTTTTAATAAATCATCAAATACAACAACATCATTAGACTGAAGTTTATCCACTGGAATAATTCCTTCATGTCGAATAAAGTTGCGACTTTGCAATTCCTGAAACAGCGACGGTTGATGAATACCATAACACCAAATCACTCGATTGATAGGTTCCTTAAACAACTCCCTTCTTTTATCCAATAAATTCAGCGTGAAAACAGTTTTACCTGCATGAGATGGACCTGATACAGTCAGAACTTTATCACATTGAAGTCTGAAATCCATTTTATTACTTTGAGATTCAACATTTGCATAATTAACGCTTAGAGCCAAAGATATTACCCAATAGGTTGCCCACGGCAGGAGCTATCATTGGAAGTATTGCTGAAAGGAAACCACCCTTTTGTGTTAGAGTTTTCCTCTTTCTTTGAAGGGTGACTTTAGGATTGGAGATGAAACGCAATTTCGTAGCATATCGCTTAAGTAACTTTCGTTGTTTTGGCGCTAATTTCTTCGTCCTCAACTTCCTCACATGAGAAATAATTTCACAAATGAATTTATCGTTAGCATGTCGTATAGCATTGCATCGCTGATTTGCTTTCATTCGTCGGAGAGCTTGAATGGCTGAAGAAAACTTTTGACTTTTACGTTTCGTCATTTTACGTTTCGCCATTTTCCGTGTTAGTCTTTGCTAAAACCTATCTTTACCACATTTGCATAGGTACTAACTATTGCGACATAAGTGACACTCGAAATGAGCAATATCACAGTGGTTACATTGACAAAGTTGAATGCAATTACGTATGAAACAGCGTTGACAAAAAGCATGCTTACATCTCTTGAAGATGCGCTTTTCATTTCCATCCTTTCGCTTACATACATCGCAACACATAGTTTCACCGTTACTCATGTCTATAGCAAGTCTTTTTGAAGATATGAATTTGCTAGCCTTTTCTAAGTAATAGACGCATGTACAGAAGGAATATACTTCGAGAGTGAGCAGACATAGCTCGAAAACCAGTTGTGCTACAATCAAGTACCACTACATTTTCAATTTTTCTTTATGGAAATTTGAATGTGAATATCTGAAATCGCTTCAATCACTAGACTGCTACCATGATGGTTAAATGCGTTAAGACGTTCAGCAATTTTTATCATATGTCTTTTAAAAAATTCTTGGGGGTGATCTACCACTTCCATTGAATAAGAAGCAAAATGGAAAGAGCGACTTTCCACCTCTTCCTTTCCAAAATGACTAAACTTAATTTTCGCAACTAATCGCGCCATGATAATGCTATCAGAGAATGTATTCATTAACTCTAGAAATAGAGTGTTAGCATCATCGACCACTGCTTCGATGTCGGTCTCATCTTTATGAAAATTTATCACATAATCTTGAACAGCTCCTTTTAAACTTTGCCTATAAAAATGTAATGTTCCGCAGTCGTTTGAGAAAGACATGATCGCCCTTTATCTAACCCATCCATTGCATGAAAACAACTCTTCTCATAGTAACATTTATTGAATAACGGTAACAAGCATGCATTATAAATCAATGGTTTGAAAGAGATAAAATAGATACAGCTGGTAACTATCATACAGCGAGCAATGATAACCATACAGGACTTTGGCAGTGTTGAGGTAAGGAGGAAAGAAGCATTGGTTATGAACGTAGCTACTACAACGAATAGACAAAATAGGAACACACAAATCCTTAAAACGTTTCGTGACTTCATGATAATGTTGATTCACTCTACTATCCCAAGGCGGGAGCAAAATATCATCAATGATTAGATTGGGAAATACTTTCCTCTCCTTACCAGGATTATTACAAAAGATGCGTATAACATTGAAAGCAGCTAACCATCGTTTAAAGTCAATAAGAAGAGCACTCTCACAAGAAAAGCCATAGTCTTGCAAATATTTCAGATTAAGTCCATGAATGTGTTTTCTCGCCCATTGATCAACATTGGGATCGCAGTTGGCATGTTGATGATAGACACTAACAATCTGATATGTCCAATTGTTCATAGCAATAGCACTGAGCTCCTGTACAGGTTCACCCTCACAATCCATAAAAATGATGATAGAAGCCTAAAACGGAAATTACACATCTAAGGAAACGTTCTATAACATATTACAAAATGAAGAATTACATCGATGCTTTTCACGACAAAATACACAAATGATATGATGGCAACGAAGAAGTAAAATGTATCTAATAAGACCACGTCTACGACACTCAAAGCACATAAGCGAATTGTCATAGGGTAGAGTTAGGAAAGGACTAGTAATTCTCCTTCTTTGATTTGCGTTTTGATGCAGCATTCTTCTCCGACTTGCGCTTCGTACCACTGCTGTTAAGGATTTGATCAATTATGTCATCCACGTTGGGTGGCTTTGGAATATATAGGATGGATTCCATATGCATGGAGAGAGAGGCTATTTTATTATCCTTGTGCCGACCATAATATAGCCCATTCACTTTGAAAAGGATATCCCAAGTACCTTCTCCGAGCTCATCACATCTGATGCGTATTGAATGATCTCCCTCCTTCTTATAGTAAGTACACCAATGTGATACTGGTAGGCAAATGTGATTACCATCCCAAATCTTTCTATAGGGAGTATCCTTGTCATCTCTCGCCTTCCACTCTTGAGCAAGAGGAGTAGGAATGTCCATATTTAATGTCACGTACTCCTCAATAATATCAAGTTGGTGGCGAATGTACGGACTCACGGGGATCAGTATGTAGTCTCCATACTGATTGCGCATTATCTTGACATCCGTGGAAGGGAGCATTCCCGTTTGGAGTACTACGCTATGATCGTCATAACGCAAGACTTGTTTAAATTTACGCTGTAGCGGTGTAGGATTATGTACCTTGGTTGTTTCTTCCACTGGCCTCAGTTGTAGATGATCTGACCGTAGCGAACCTTGTAACGTTTGACCGCCATTTTGTCCTACTAGTGCAGCAGATGGAGTAGATGCCTGAAAATGAAAAAAGATTGTATTAAGTTTACGTTCAAGGGAGGAGAGGGAGGGAAGTAGCGACTTACCATTTTAGTTGGATAATAGAATAGAGAGAGAGAAAATGTGCGTCCGTCACTCGTGTGATTCAACGATGGAATGATTCTCACTGTGGAAGGCTCGCTATTTATATAGAAATGCTTGATTCTCATTGGATGATGCTCCTCATTGGACAATAACATCAAGCTGATTCCAAATCTGAAATCCGTTTTCCAATCCGATGCTTCGTTTTGAAGCTACAGCCCAAAACGTCCCAAATTCTAACTCTGTCGTTTTTCGCCAATGTCCCAAAATCTTAAATGGCGTCTCACATCTAAACGAAGACAGATAGGAACAAGGCGTTTGTTTCACTGAATTTGTCTCACTCTTAGCTTTCAAACGAGCTATGGCACGACAAAATCCGTCCACTGGAAGCCAGAATCGAAGCGAGGTGTCCAGAGGGGGGGGGACGTCAGCGAAAATGTTTTTCTCTCCGATTGCGTTCAAATTCACCATACCGATGCAGAATTTCACGCTGAATCCGAATCTGGCCTCCGTTTTATCATCCGAGCACTCCTTCCACTCGAAACAACCCATTTTACAACCCAACATTCAGCAGATTGCACGAAAAACATCACACACTATAGCCTCAAGACAAATCCTGGCGGTCGCCCAAGTCCACCACGACACTCTGTCGTTCCAGAGGGGGGAGTCAGCGAACATTTTGTGAACGTGGACCAACCTGGCCGGCACACCACGACAGACCACAACCTCTGTCGTTCCAGAGGGGGGGGGTTAGACCCGAAGCACCACGGCGGCCGACCACGACACTCTGCCGTTCCAGAGGGGGGGCGCCGGTCGACTGTTCGCCGTTTTCTTACTACTCTCGTTCGGAGGCAGCACTCGTAGCCAGAATAACCAGATACTTTCTCGCAAGCAACGAAAGCTTTCTGAACTTCGTTTGATTGACTCTCCACCATGAAAGTGATCCTTTGACTGTGAAGGCAATCCTTGTGCCTGAAAAGAGAAAAGATGAAAGAGCATTAATCAAAGCCAGTAAGAATTGAATTTTAGGGTGATGAACAAGTGTCACAACATGCATACTAAGAATCATATATACGGGTATAACATAGGCTTATAACTGTCATGCTATCATGTCTAGCCTATATGATGTAATGTTTGAATGGATGAAAACTCCAAACCCTGTGATTCACGGCATAAAGATTGTGCACATTATAGACATCGTCGATATACCACAATATCCAATATATAGTAGGTCTGTAACATTGTAGCGAACAACAAACAATGCTATCAAAATGCAACTCCATGTGGGCAATTAACATTATCATGAACAATATCAGTTATGCATAATGTTACAACAGAGTATAATGTTGACAAAAAATGACAAAATATTATAATTAAAAGTAAAACAACATGTATTTTCACTGAGATAGTAAAGTACAATTTTTTAACATCGTAGACGTCTTGATATTATTTTTGCAACTTCAGTCAAACAGCCTATTGCATAGTTCATATTCCCCTACATAGATTTATGAAATTCATGTCAGCAAATTTCCAATGCATTCCTGTTGTAAATCATGCATTTTTTGAACTTACTTGTATATAGCTATCCAGCTCATCCTCTTCTTTTGATACTTTCTCTTCAATCACATCGTCATCAAGCAGCGTAAGTAACTTGCATCGTTTTGAAGTTGGTGCTCCGGACGTGTCGTCGCGTTCGACTTCTGTTATTTCTTCATCCACATTCACTGATATCTTTTTCATTTCGTCCAATATTGTCGCCGCGTGAACATTCAATCTTGTTTCGCGAGACAAGAATGTCAGCTTCTTGAACCTGGGATCCAAGAAAGATCCCATGACATGAACAATTATGGAACCAAGGAACTCTTGGTCCTCCACGGAAAATCGTTCCGCAAGATTAATCAGCAGACGTGATTGAAACTCCTTGGCCATAGCAGTTTTGCAAGGTTTCAGCTGCAGTCGTTTCAGGAGACAAAACATGATCGGATAAACTTCTGAGACACTAACAGAAGTAGTGAAAACTGTGCCCTACTTGCGAGGGATAGGTACATGGATAGGTACATGTAAAATTTAGTGTTATCAATAGGTACATGGATAGGTACATGGATAGGTACATGTATAATTTAGTTATCGATAGGCACATGGATAGGTACATGTATAATTCAGTGTTATGAATAGGAACTTGTATGAGATCTGTTTTACTGGATAGGTACATGTGTTTGGTACACTCAGTTGAGTACACTGTGTTTGGGAAAGTCTATGATCGAACTTGTGTGGTTTGGTTCTGAGCACTTGGGTACGTACCGATAGACGTCCGTTGTTTGATTTTGAATGGGTTTGCTCAATTGCGACTATTGTGACAATTATTTTAAATGTAGCACTATTTAGATGTGAAACTTTAATGTGCAGCTATGATTTAGTTGCTCCCCAATAAGAAAACCAATTCCAGAACTATGTTTAAAATGAAAAGACAAGAGATTTACAATGTAAGTTTAATTTAAGCGTGAAAAATAAATGACGGGTACAAATCACGTCCCTCAGGCGACTCCATGATCTTCAGGAAGTCATCACACCACTCATGAAATGTCTGATTGTTGCTAAAGTCATGGTCACACTCGTGTACCGGACACTTGACCGGTAGTCCACTCCGCCTTTGAAGTGCTGACACAGTCAAGGTTTTCCAAAGGGCCACTTTGCAGCCGCAAGAGAGATGCATGGTCATGTCCAACTGACCTCCCATAATGACTTGGCTGTCATTTTGAAAATAAAATAGTGGTTTTGAGGACATGCTTCTTGTTATGGAACGTTGAGGATAAGTACTTAACAGTTTGGAACAATGACATCCTTTATATAGTTATATATTCTTTAGGGAAGTTCGGTACCTCTCTGATTGGCTGTTAGGATTTCCTTTGTTTAAAAAGTATATAAGTACGAGGTTTGTACCAATTCTTATCAAAGGTTCTAATCCTCACGTTTACAAGTTACAATTATTTTAAATCTACAAGTCATAATGGATCGCAAACAGAAAGCCGCAGTTGAGAACGGTACTGCTGATCGTACCACTTCGCCAGTGGAACGTACCAATACACCTCCCCAATCTCCGATGGAGCGATCGACAACACCAAACGAGCCGGTGGTGTTCACCCAAGCCCTTGCATCGCCCGACTACTCGAGTGATGAAGATAGTGACGTATCAATCGAGACGATGCGTCACATGAATAAGAAGTCCATGCGAACGCCACTCTATGGAAGGGTCACGGTCAAAGTCAAGAACGCCCCGAGAAAGTACCACACGAAACGGGTCTTCATGCGAATGGAGCCGAACGAGCGGAACCTCACAACCGCTCTCGAATTTTCGGTCATCGACCTTGACAGACCACGTCGCTGTCCCTGTGCGCCCAAAAAGACCAGGA
>CAJQUW010004099.1:0-63009 GCA_907163375.1 Prostheceraeus crozeri | reverse complement strand
GTGGATTTCAGTTCGATTCCTGGGTCGGGAGAGAGCGATCGGGAAATGAAGGTGTTGGAGTCTTTTATTGACTTAATAATTGTCATTCTCTTTAGATATTCAATATACTGCGACCGACCTTTGTTGTCAAGCAATAAGGCTCAACTGATAGTCCGAGGGCTGCTGACGTGCGCGCACGAGTTTCTTGTTATTTTTAATTTGTAGATTGTCAACCAACATCAGTAAAACGACAATCCCTAAGCTATAGCTCCAGTCGTCGTTCATCGCAAAATTCCATTTGTTTACGTACATTCAGGTGCCTCCGAGTGTGGTGCACTTAATAATTAATGATCAAGCATTCATTCAATCACTCAAAACGATTTTTGACATTTTTGTGCATTTGAGTGCACTTTTAAAGCAGACGTCTTTCAGGGTAGGCAGAAATTTGATATTGCTCGTAACCGATAGCTTGCTCGAATTGCTCTTAAAGATGATGAAAACGTCATGATAACCGATATTATTGCTGCAGATAAACAAACAGACTGTCCTGATCACAAAGTTATAGGCTACAAGTCAGCGGACTTTATATTAACTCTATATATGATAAGGAAATGTCGGCGATTAAGTCATTGAATGAAAATAACTACTCGTCTTGGCTTATCTGAGCGCATTAGAGTGAGAGCCGGATCAGAGTCTGGATTTTTGGAAGTATCCTGGTCCAAGTCCTGCCGATCTTTAGCGCAATTTTCTCTCAACGTCCTCTTTCAACATTTCTTTTAAGCGGCATTAATGCGCAATCAAGTTCATTTGGATCGGTTTGCAATCATGTCTATCATCACGAACGTTGGCATCATAAGACCTTGATGGCCTTCTTGTATGGCTTTCTTTGACACATCTTCCCCGAGAATGATTCTATCAATGGATTTCAAACCAGCGCGTTCTGCACGAAACAAGTCATGAAAAATACTCCTGCGAGATTTGACATTTTTTGGTAGGAGGAGTTACATAGCAACTTCCTTTGCGTGTGCTCGTCGTCATTGCGGTTTCTTTGTATGTATATTTATTAATATGAATACATGCACATTCTATATTCATCAGACATATGTTTGATGGCCATGTATGAGCTCATAAACACCCAGTTCTTACTTCTGAACAGGAAAGCATCTTGAATGAATCTTTAGATATGTCTTGAAATATAAATAATTAAACACAATTTACAAATGCATTCGATTCGATACTTATTTTAAATGAAGCGGACCGCAAAATCGTAGACTACCTGGGCCAAAAAATTGTGCCGGTTCCCACTCTGGAACTCATCTGACCCTTTCTTCGCAGATAAGTCACCATGATCCATAGCCTACAGTCATTATCCGCGACACGAAATTTTCATAGAGTGAGCCAAAATACGGCAATTGGCTGTAGGCCTACATTCGCCGATGCGAAAGGTTAGACATGATATGATTCTTAAATACCGTGTCTACTGTCTATAGCAGTGGTGGGCAACCAAATTGGGATAACGGGCCACGAGGAGTGGCCCGCGAAAAGGCTCGCGGGCCACCAATTTTAAAAGGTAGCATTATATGCTTTATATTCTTTTGTTCCGTACTTTTAAGTGCACACATGGGCTGCTGTACCGTACGTTCATAGCGGTCGTATAACATAACAACATTTTACATGTAAATGCATACAGCAGTATTGTACGCAACTAGATGTAATTTGTTTAATATTAAGAAATGATTATTTACTTTCTACAATTCATGCGAGTGCTGAAGAGCAAACAGGCGTTTAACAAAACGTGGAAGCTTTTCTTTTGTGTAATTAAACGGTAATTTCACTTTTTTTGGGGATGTGAGTGACATCATCTTATTACGTAGAGAAACATGCTCAGCAGGGCATCGAATACTATGTGAATTAGCATAAACTCGCGTAGGTGATGACCATTTAGCCCTTGTGCGAGAAGAAATTCATTATGAAAGGAGCATGGTTGGATTTCTGTTTTTTTTTGTGCCATCATATTGCTCACTTAGTTGTGAATTAATGGTTTTGAAAATTCTAAAGAGGATCCCTCATCCTTAGATGCACCTCACAAAGGTCGAAGTCGGAGTGAATCATTTTACATCATTGATTCAAATAATGTCAGTGGGCCACTTTAGATGTGAGAAGCGGTGGCGGGCCAATCAATATGTCCCGGTGGGCCACCAAGTGGCCCGCGGGCCACGTGTTGCCCACCACTGGTCTATAGGCTACTCCACTCTAGTCTTCTCACTGTGTACAAGTTCTCCAAGACCACTGAGGGAACGGGATAGACAGCGCGCGCTCCTATTTATCGTTAAATGTGTTTTACTCTCACCATGATTTTCACACTTTCTGCTGATGTCAGACCACTGATCAGAGAAGAAAATTTTGTTTTGTCTGTGCGTCTGGACAAACATACAAACTGTTATTCATCGATCACCAGCCGTAGCGGCTGGTGAATTTACACGAATTTACTATCGTGCGCTATCCATTTCCTTCCCTCGTCTGTGTCCAAGACCTCTCTGCGAGAAGCGTCGTCGTAGGAATTGTATGCTCTGTATGAAAAAAATGCGCTTTGTATGCTCATAGAGCCAATTATTGAGATGGAGGAGGGAAAGACCCCTCCCCCGGTGTCGTCGCCCATGCCTGCAGTTGTAGCCTATGGTAGTACTTTATCAACCTGCAGCAAAACACAACTTCATGGTAATTCATACCTATTTCTAGCCGGTTGATCCTCGTCTTGTGGTGATAAGCATAGGCCTATGCATCGATTAGAATTAACATCCAGCTAAGAATTTAAAAATTCAGGCTGGATCCGTAGCCGTCTTTTTTGGACTGGAAATTCTGGGCCACTTCCAGCTTAAACAAAAGATGGCCGAATTTCCTTCCTCTCGCATATTGTAGCGCTTCAGATTTGGATGCAGATAGATCTAACAGTGTCTACCTGAGACTCTGAGAACATTGAGATCTCGAGATTCTTAACTTTCTGAGGGCTATTGCTCAGGATCACAAAGAAACTCTATTTCATTGTATTTAGCATGTGCTCTTTATAATGATATTGGTTTGCTTTCATTTTGTACTAAAAAACAATTCATATTTCTGAATTTGGAATTTTCATCTTTGCAAATTTTGAAATTTACCCAATAGCTGATCATGGATTTCTTCAAAAGTTTCATGATAAATATGTAACCTTCAATTTTTCGAAATCTTCACGTACTATCAAGAAGTCACTTTGTAGACCAACTCTTTGCTCGGGCGGCACATGTATTAAGATTGATTTGGGCATTAGGTACAACTCAATGCATTCGCACAAAATGTGAATAATTTTCTTTCGAATAACATCATAGAGCAGAGTTGATTTGAATACCAAAATGTTTCATATCATGAGAAATAAACATGAGAAATGCTGCTTTGGTGCGAAATTATGCTCTTATCCTCAATATATATTGAGTTTATAGTTTCAATAAATTTAACTCATGCTTTATTATGAGACATTTCTTCAATTATTTTGTGTACACGTATCTTATGTGAAAGTTGAGATTTTCATTTCGAATATCAAGATATTATTATTAAGTAGTGTGCACGGAATCTGCATTTCAAACCCCTATCCGATATATTTCACTACCATTAGAGGTTGATTATTTGATTGACGGCTTGACTGACAAAATTTTGAAAAATCAACAAAACTCTGAACGTTGAAAACAGAAATTTTCAAAACAGATTATGAAGCTTCTTCATGTACATCGTCTAGCAAGTCAAAGTTCATAATATTTGATATTTGAAGAAACGCTGAAAATATGTTAATTAGCCTAGAAGCCAAAGTCGCTGGAGACTAGCTCTCGATAGTTAGTTCTGAAAGGAACAGAACATGTGATTGTGGTCGAATATTCTCCCATGCATGTGCATGTAGGCAAGATTGTAGGCAAAAATTACTTCATGTAAATTAGTGCTCCTGTGGAATAGGTTCGAAAGAGATAAGCGAGCAACAGAGGGAAGAAATGCATCACTGTTTTAGATGATTATCAGTAGAAGAAATGCTTGCTAAGAATATGACAAATTTCGCATCCTATTTTGATGAATCAATTGTTCGCGTTAAAGCTATGCGCTTTAAGTAGATGTTATCCGATTTCATTTTTGAAGCAGTAGATTCGGCAGTGAATGGGTAAACGTATCTTAAAAGAAGTTGCCTTACCTTGTCATGAGTTGAATGAGAAGTCATCTATACTGTGACGCAGCTTCAGTTATATAGCCTTCAGATATTCATATTCTTGATTTGGTACTTGTTTATATGCAGGTCTTTGCAGTTAGCCATGCAAAGTGGAAATCTTGAAAGCATTTTAAAAGTCTCCTTTGATTAAGATATCTCTGCGACTGATGAAATTCAATATAATAATTGCTAAGTCCGTGATGATAGATGATTCATTTATTGTCAGGAAATTAATTGTTGGGGATGCTGATTACGGTGTAGTTGATTAATTGATTTATGAAAAATTTAATTAATAGTGACAGTCATTTGAGGCAGCATCATAAAAGCAATCAATTTCTAGCAATGCAAACTGATTTGAACTATTTTTACTTCATTATCGCAGAATTCCAAGAGTACTTTTTTTCATGATGTGTTCCTTCTGTTTATGTGAGGAAACTGCTTATGTAAATCACGTTGATTTAGATAATTTAGATATATCAGATGTGAATTTAATTAATATTATGCATTTCAATTATCTTATGAAAACACCTTTCAGTCTACTTAGAAATGGATAAGGAAGTCTCCAAAGAACATATTGGCTAGAAATCGAATAATTAAATATTGAGTTGCATCCGCAGTTGAAAAAGGAACAGACCTGAGCTGTAGCTGCCATTTCATCCAATATCAGGAATCATCTCAAAATCGAGACAGCCCCCTATTTAAAGTTGTAGCCATACCCGGACAAACTTGAGATTTGCAAAGATCAAGTCAGTGAAATTTCGACGGTCATTCATTAAATATTACTTTAAACACACTAATGACAAGTCGACTAAGTTAGTGCGCTTGTAATAATTAATATCTTTGATTACAATTAATTATAGAAGCATTATTGATTATTAAACATACATGCAATATTGGTTAATTTGGAAGTCACGATGGAGAATCGTCAAAATTTGCATGGGTATTTGTGCATTAGCCATGATGGTGACGTTCTATTATCGACAAATCCTTACAAAATGATTCAGACATGTGTAAGGCCTCAGCCACACTGAAAGCAACGCAAACACGAGCGTCCCGATCAAACGCGAGCAAACGTATGTCCGCAAGCTGTCAATCGCTCTCGCTTGCTTAGCTTGCAGTGTGGCAGTCTACAACTGCTACAATGATGACATTATATTTGCTGCAAAGTGCTTTGCTCGGAAACGCTTTGAATAGCTCGCAGTGTGACTGAGGCCTTACAGAAGCTTATCACAATGTGGATGTTAATAGTGTGGTTTCAGTGATATTTTGTCACCTATCTGTCAGAAGATATGCAGCCACAGAATTAGACAGATCGTCTCTTCATCCGTTTGACTAGAACGGAAGCATTGGAATATGTAACGTAAATGAGATGGCACAATCTGCCGACTAAATACCATAGCAATCGAACAATGAGTGGCCAGTTCAACATGCTAAATTGTGCAAAGTTTCAGTGACTGTTGTCAACCGGATCACACAGCAAAGAGACACAGTGGATGTCAAGTTCTACAGAGAAGTTTGGAAACAATTTTTCGTGCGCCTGCTAACTTTTTAAATAATAATCGGAGGGCCAAACATTATCGAGAAAACTTTTGCGCAATGATCTGAATTCTTCGAATCTGAAGGAATCGTGGCGATCGTTCAAGGAATTCACAGCAATCCGCAAGCGACACACGACTATTTTTCCTATCTCTGTAAGGCATTAGGAATTTCCTTTTGCCCACTTATTAAGTTCCTGCATGTGCCATCTGTTTGAATCAGTTTGCACTTCTAGCAGATGTGTCATAACCATAGAGATGAGATATCTATGCTATTGTCGTCTCTTGTCTAGAGAGGACAATAGATGACTTGGATGGCACCGATGTGGAACCTGACAGTGGGTTTAGTTCAGGACTTCTCTGTCTTTAATTTGAGATAACCTTTGATGTAAATGCCGTAAAATCTACATTTTTATGCAGAATAAGATCCAAATGAGATATATCACCTATTTGAATATGAATGAAATTGGACCGTTAACAAACCATGTTGACGACATAAAAGAAAATGATGAAAATTGATCTTGTACCCGACAGACTTATGATTCATGTTTCCACTTTTTGCATGATTAATCTTCATGATCCATTGCAAACGATACTGAGCAGAGTGATATTCCAGTATGCTTCCAGACGATTCTACAGGTGATTTTGTGATTCCATCTTTTTTGGTCGTCCATGTCAATGATTTTCATAAATTGATAATCGTCTCGAATGAATCATCTTTCATGTTATCAAGACACCAGTCTCACTCTATAAAACATTCACTTGTTTACCAATTGATCAAGAATTTTCTGTTATATTCGGTTAACTTTTCGTGACTTATCTTCACAATTATCACTGTAGTTACAATCAGAGCTGGAAAAATTCCACTGAAATTTTTTAATTCCAATTCCAATTCCAGAGCAGAAATTTCAATTCCAATTCCAATTCCAGTCGAAACCGTTCAATTCAATTCCAATTCCATAATGAGATTCAATTCCGAATTCCGATAATTGCATGACGCGTGTATGCTAATGTATCTAAAGTTTCCTCGCTTCAATCTAACCCATGTGCCCGCATCCTATCCTCGTTATTCCTGTGTGCCGTTCCCTGCGTCGTTCCTATGTACGTTCTCATGTTCATAGTTCACATTTCTTATGTACATGTACATGTATATATGTAGCCGGTCAGCCTACGCCATTTTCGTTTCGTAAACGAGATATTCAACATCTTGTGAAAAAGAGAAAAGAAAATTTACGGTCAGCAAAGAATCAAACGCTGAGAGAGAGAGAGAGAGAGAGCATAGAAATTAACAGTACCATAGAAAGTCCTAGAATGGAAATTGCATGAAAATTATGGCACACTAAGTTGAGGCAAAATTATGCAAAGTTATGGAACTAAGTTGGGGCAAAACGCAAATTGTGCGAGCTGGTTTCCATATTTTCTTATTTGTATTTATATTTATCAAGCCAAATTGTGATCTGGATTGCTGCCCCTTGTCCAAAGATCATACACAAAAGCAATAGTGAATTTACAAAATACTGCGGCGACAGGATGACAAAGAAAGAAATCCTTTAAAACGTTCTGTACGTTCATCATTTTGAAATATCGCTCCTATAATCTATCAAGAGTATAATCAGACACATATGCAACTTGCAATGTCGATTTACAGAACATACATTGCTCCAGCTTGAAATCAGAGGTCAAGAAATCTCAGAGTATTCACTTTACTTGAAAGGGCTCCCCTGTTCACTATATTTGAACAATTTTCAAAATCTTTACATGCTTTCGAATATCAGCTTCCAAAATATCATCACACTATATCACATGTGTCATTTAATGATTAATTGAAAAGTTCCAGCGACTATTCACTTATCTGAGAAATTATTGTCGGTGAAGAAGCTTTCAATGTGTTTATTCGACAAAAGCGCTAGGTTTCTTAACCGTATGAAGATCATCCTATAATTAGAATTTTTTCTATTGAATTCCTGAGATATTCTTACAACCAGTGCACCGCCCACTTTCAATTATGACTTTGTGGACCAATTTTTAATTCGAATTTTGAAAATAGGTTGTTAATGACTGCTGCAAATCGACACAATATACCAACCCAGGGAATAGTAGGCTATACCACATGAAACAATGCCACCATCTCACTTAATATTGTCTTCATAAAATCCTGCATTAATTTGCTGCCAACAACTTCCACAACCAACTTGGCAAATACTAGTTTGACTATGATACAATGTTTTAGATCGAATCTGATCTACAAACCATAGATTTTTCCATGCGCCATCATTGTACATAGGCAAGATATCAAACTTCCATTCTAGTGTACTATTATCTACTTCTATGAGAGAGAGAGAGATGCGAATAAATCTATTAATAAACTGACAGAAGAAATAAATTCGATGTGCAAATAACGTGATTGTTGATGAAAGAAAAAACGACGATAAAAGTGATATCATGAAAACTGATTAATGGTCCATGTTAAAAAAGGAGATTAAAAATTCCGTGATAAGAACGAAATGTGGTCGGGTCGAAAGCTAGCGAGCAGAGATTAAAGGAAACTCTTTCAATTTTCAAAAGAAAGTGGATTTGTCGTCAAGTGTCAAAAATTTGCATAAATTAGAGACGATGAGAAATTGAAACAACAACAACTACCAACAACAAGTACGACATCTTCAGTAACTGTTAGAAGAACTCCGGGCTCTCGCGGTGTAACTTGACTGCAGAAGTAACAACTACAACTGCCTACCAGCGAACAACAACACAGTAGCGTATGCGGCAACACATCAGCGAGCGCGATTTGACGGTATAAGTGACACTGATATTCATGATATTTATGATATTTTTTTCGTATAAGTGAGTCCGATCGAATTGAAGTGAATTCAACATCAAGAAGTGAACTGCAAGTTTAAAGTTTTTCTTTTATCGTTGAGTATCGTATTTGTATAACTATAGTCTTGAAAATTAATATTGTCAATTGTTATGATTGGAAGTTGAATAATATTTCATGTCATTGCCATTTTAATTGAATCATTACTTATTAGAATAATTTGTTGACACTGTCTATATTGTGATTTGAACTGACAGACTGCCCTTTAATGCAGGGTTAATTTTCCTCCTTCCAAACCGATTGTTTTTCGTGTGTACAACAATTAAGTTAATCTCCAATTTTTGTGCTTAACCAATCAATAACTAAATTCAACAATTGTTTAATTTTGATTATTTATCTTACATGATAAATAACTATATAACAGATTGAACAAAGATGATTATCTTTTCATTGTTTGCTTAATTGCTGAATTAACATTGTCCGGGGCTGTAGGCCCGTCAAAGTCACAATTAGCACCCTTTATTCAACAATAGAATAAAACTAGCTCTGTCGATCTATCTCTCTCTCTTAACTCTGCGTGCAGTTAACACAACGGCCGAATACTGTGATTTCAATTTTTGTACAAATAGATTTATCACAGGTCTATCGAAAAAGTGGAATTGAGGTTTATCAAGGTCAATTCCAATTCCAATTCCAGTAGATTTATATATCGTCAATTCCAATTCCAATTCCGACGAAAAATGGAATTAATTCCGGGTCGGAATTAATTCCAATTCCGACTTTTCCAACTCTGGTTACAATCATTTCAGGCACAATTCATTTATGCGATGATATAACGTCAACGAGAGATGTTGCATACGTCCAATGTAGGTAATTATTGAGCATCGAAAGGTTTTCCTTCTGAAGGATGCACAGTCAGCATTGCAAACTACAAAAACTAAATGACACATTCACAAATGCCTGCTTTCAATTCATTTTGTCTCCGTTATGAATGCATGTTGGAGATAGTTCATGTCCGCTCTAGATAACATAGATATCTAACAATCCGACCTCCACGGCTATAACCAAGGAAGCAGATTCACTTCATTTTTTAAAACTATCCGACTGTTTATTCAACAGTAGACAATTTGTCAGTCAAATTAGTGCTATCTAGCATTCGTCTCATGAAGTGGCCTATCAAAATTCCCTCTTCGATTTCTGCAGGTGTGTGATAAAATATAGATTGCACAATGCTGTCCATCTTTGTTCAATCTTTTAATAAACCATTGCACAAAGTACTTGAATGAGTACATTGCCGACATCCGTCAGCTGAATATCTTTGGCATTTTTCTCCGCTGGTGAGGTGAATTCCTAGGTTGCGATCAATTTCGAATCTAATGTTCAACTTCGACTCAATTAGTTGTTTTCCTGTCAATTTCTGCACGTTAATTTTTCGCATATCCGGTTTGCAGACCTTTGACGAGGTCAAGAATTTTCATGCCAGCGCATAGCTTCTGTTGGACATCATCATAATGAAATCAATCCATAAGAACTGAAATAACTTCGTCTTGAAATACACAAATCTTGAATAATGTGCGATGATATTGTTGTTGATGGTGTTGCAAAGGGGTTCAGCAATCAGGGGAACCGATAGTTTATATAGTCTGTCATGGATTCCATCTGAGCCTTGAACTTTTTTTATCTAAATTCGATCGAGGTAAAGAAAGACATCGCATGGATCTGACAATGGACACCAATCGTCATCCTCGAAATGTAGGCTGTTTGAGTTGTCGATGTTCAAGGCGCTTGTAAGGCGACTGTTTATATAGTTATATGTTGTTTACATATATAAGCTTAGTTCACAGCGTCAAAGCCATCAGGGAATCGATTAGATAATGCATCCAAAAGATTCATCTTGTACCACGAGCATCATTGACAACAGATCATGGGCTTTCGTCATTCTATTTAGTTTTTTCATTGCAGAATTTTTTGTTTTGCACAATTCTCTCACGACAAAGTTTCTTTAAGCGATTATACTCATCAAAATCTCCTCGTCTATAAGCTGACCATCGACTATTGATCATGTCCTTCAGGGCTGGAGTAATCCATTGCTTATCACATCCTGATAAATATACGATACTTCGTGGAATACAGACATGCACTGTGACCACAAATCATAGAACAAAGAGACTTTACTATCAATATACTGTTCACGGTAAATTGATGTGAAGGATATCTCTCGCAGAGCATCGGCAAAATGAGACAAGTGATGATGTCAATAATCGTGAATGGTGTAGGGAAGAGAGAAATGAACATCTGTTAATGATCGAGAAACCAAAGACACTTGATTTGAGAACGTTGGTAGACAAAACTCGGTCGATGCAGAAACAGTCCAGTCGATAGTCCACCGATAAACAGTTGCTCATCAGAAAAAGATCCAACAAAGCATCTTTGCGTGTACTAATACTTTTATGACAAGGTCGAGTGAGTGCCCGTATCAGAGAACCAGGATTCAAATGTTAAAAATCCCCACGAACCATGAAATGCAATCAGTATCTGTGATGGCATCAAGCTGAAAAGAAATGTAATCAATAATACTCAAGTCCACGGTTTTAGAACGATTTGGAGGAATGTAAAATCCACAAAGGAAGAAAGACATCGATTGCACACGGAATATCGGAAAAATCCGGTAATGGGATCACACGTTGACCAATGATTAAAACCCCATAAAGAGTTTCGATTCCGAATCGCAATGCCACCACCTGATGAAGGAGCCTGGTCCTGTCGATAAACGCTATAGCCATCAATACCAAACATCGAATCGTCGTGATCAGATGTTTCTTACCACGTTTCATGAGGCATGTTTCACGAAACATGAGTTTGTACAGCACTGCTATTCAAATCATCAATAGATCGCTTATTTAATTGGCATGGTCTGATCACCTCAAACTCCATCACAAAACGGAAGTATGCAGATTATTACCTCCATTACTGAGGTAACTTACCATGCCGAAACAAATCTCATGGGGTTGCATCTATTGAGATTTGAGACATTCACTTACCAAGTTGACTGACGTGTGATGTGATGACTTTCGAATTTATTAAATGAACTCGAGGGGGATATCGTTGGTAATTGTTGCGAAATGTGAGTTTTGCAAATTTTTTCCGTTTTGAAGAAATTGCCACGGAATTGAGTGATCATGATTGTAATGCAGAAGGAATGATGGTATTTTACAGATTCTCAGTGTCATGACAGCCTTGGAAATTTAATGGTTTCTAAATTAGCAATTCGATGGGTTCCTATTACTTTCATGCTGAACTTCAAGAGTATTTTCTTAAGCGCAATCATATCACACACAACCTGCCACTGGTAGAGCAAAACAGCATAATCAAAGACAATGATTTCGATTAACTTTGAAAGATGTAAATGGGTCCACATTACTACTCAGATTCAAGAAATGAAGCATAATTTAGTGAATCATGAAATCATGCCGGTGAAAATTGAATTAAAAACTTGAAATTTTAGCCAAGAAAGCACGAATAATATCGCGACTTTTTCATGAAGACTTCCATTATAATACAATTCATGAAATTCACTTGATAATCAGCTTGATTTCCTCTTAGTTAGGATGCTTATTAGCAAATACTCATTCCTTTTAATATCCAACTTGCTTCATGCTACTTATATAGGGACGTCATCTCGGTAGTATATAAATTGTTAAAATTTTGACTTTTTTGAAATTGCTCAAATAATTTTTTGGATCACGGGAACGTAATCTCCACAAAAAAACTGAATCTTTTCATATAAAAATTTTCACTGTATGCAGATCCGTTTTTGAGTCGACACTCTACCAATATATCCCTACTCTATGGCTCAGACCAAGTGCACTTTCATCGATAAGCAGAAGAAAAAAATATGGATGTATTTGACGTTCTCCATGTCCATGTCTCATGCATTCGGATATAAGAAACAATTTTTTAAATTAAAATTTGAATTTTGAATGCTTTGCGCGAGTAATGAATTTGGTGAAGCTAATGCGGGCGGACAAGCTGGGGGTCTAAATTGACATGTTTTCGACGCTATTCAAACTTCAAAAGGTCGCTGATGCCATTCCTGATTGTTTCAGTGAAACTCCATTGCATATACGATGTGCATATATTTCCAGAACATTTGGCTTCCATGGAAAGAGACCTGCGAACCACTGATTAAAAGTAACTCTAACATTCACTATTTTAAATATTTGCATTTATGACCAGTATTCGTCAGTCATTGCAAGCTCCCAGATTTTCATTATTCCGTTTTTCACACTAAGCGTGCCGCGCAGTAGGGAGAAAGGATATTTGGGACTGAAGTCACGCAGTCGCAGATTCATCATTGTCAATGCGAGGTGTGTTCTCACCTACTATCCCCATTCGCGAGAGAGAACATTAACGAAGTCGAATTCTAATTTCCCCTCCTAGGAAAGACTTGTCCTTGTCTGTCTGTCTTCTCTATTGCGAGTCGAGAGCGCCAGAGTTTTCGTGACTCGATACGAACTTGTGCTTCGAATGTTTTGCCACTAATGTTGCCAGCAAGGAACAGTGTTTGACCGTCTTTCTCTTCCTCACTTTGATGAGCAAAAAGGTGGACTGAAATCTACGTTGTTGCAAGTAATCACCAACAGAGAAATTATGCCAATTACATTAATGACTAATATCTGATGCAGAGGAATTCAGTCTCATCAGCAATAGGATAAATTTCATTTGTTTGAAGTTACAGTGTGACACGTATCTAAGAGATCAGCATCTGTGTGTAGAGGAGTAAACTAACAATCATTTTTGATATAATTATAAAAAAAGTCTTGCACAGGGACAAATTTCGAAAACAATTTTTGTCAGAATTACTTATTTTCACAAAGTTCGTGTTAAAGTGAAAATTTTTCTCGTGTCAGAGAAAAGATCAGGATCTGACAAGAAATCCATCCGTGGATCCATCCATTTGACTCAGTTAATCGAATCTGAATAACTTTACTTCTGTTTCCATAACGTACTCGTATAGGCCAGTGCCTCCGGCTGCGTCTGCGTACAGACCTTGGAAAGCAGCCTTCAATCTTTTGATGTGACCGAAGCAATACTCCGAATCCTGTCCAGATAAAGACAATCTGGAAAAGAACAAGCAGCGCTGGAACAAGAACAGACTCTGAAACTCGAAGCGTTAACTTTGATGACTGCGACATTAATGAGGCATAAAATGACTACTGTATCTTTTACCGTGAAATTTTCATCATTACCCGATTAATATCATCTATAAAGTTCCGATAGCACTGCAAGCACCACTTCACTATGTAGTTCGCTAGAAAAAATGTTCAATAAACAGAGTTTACTAAGCTTCACAAATTTATCAGAGAAAGGGCTCGATGCTGCCCTGCCTTTATCATTAGGTACTTGGCATCAGGCTGCAGGGGTGGCGCTACGGGGGGTCCTGTTGGGGCACATGCCCCCCAAGAAAATTATTGGACCCCCCGTCGGCAGGGCCACTGTCGGCACCCGGATTAAATTTTGCCGGCAGTCGGCCTCCAGCACCTATATTTTGCACTACAATAATAGAGAGTACAGTTACGAATCGTTGCATTAGATATTGACTTGGATTGCTAGCCAAGTCAGCAACATTTACTACAAGCATTTTTGTTTACAACGTTATCTCTTTATCCTGTTGAGCGGTAGCAAGATTGTATAGGGAAGAGATTTTCTCTGTGTCGAGTTTTTGGTTATTTGATAATTGTTGACACGTGCACAACTATAATAGATCATTAAACACAAGATAAAAGTTTGTTATCGTCTTGTTGAGGTTGGTATCACGTTTCTGAGATCCTATTCTCAGACATTACTTTAATGAATAATTAGAACAGCTGACAATATGAAGGAGCAATTGCCATTTTTGATGATTTTGCCGTGTTCAGAATATACCAGCGTATTTTATCTAATAGATTTGCTACCTATTAACATGTAGCATTATAACTGATTTCTCAGTGGATTTTTTGAATGATGAGGATGAGATAGGATAATAGATAAGCGATTTTCTACTAGAGATTTCCACCTGCTAATACAATCAATCAACAGATCGTCTATCTTGAGAGAAAAGGAGCTAATTCAGATTTCGGTAGTGGTGTGATCGATCAAATTTTGCGCGAGCGTAGCGAGCGTGCGTAGACCATATCGTGCGATGATCTTGCTATTTTACCAATGAGATGGTCCAAATATGCTACAGTCATATGATTTGCTTTCATTTGGATGTTAAAGGAAAACGAAACGCCACATCTGCACCATTTCTGAAGTCGCACGACTGATTCAACAGTCACTAGAACGCCTGTTGTTCGCGTTGTCGAGTAGTTCAAACGGTAAGTCGATCTGCTACACAGAATGTCAAATCATGAATTGATGCCTTACTTTCAAAGTCAGTGGTACAGTAAGGTATGGAGTAACCTCCTCAGCGGCTCTATTGCCTGGTCGCTGCGACGTTTTTGGAAGCAGTTCCGACTAACTTCGACGTGTCGGCCCTCGCTACTGGGACATCATCCCAGGTGGCTGACTTTGGCGAGAATGTGGAATTTTTCCGCTGAGTGAAGCAGTCGAAGGAAAAAATGAAGGCATAGATGTACCACTGACTTGACCATGAGAAGTAGGGACACCCCAGTGACGGCTGGCCACCACTTACAGTATGTTTTAATAAAAATTAAGACAATCTGAGAGGGACCGGCCTGAGAGTGGAGACGGAAGTTTAAAATTGCAATCGATTCGACAGCAGCTTCAAACATGAGATCTTGGCAAGTCTCATCTTGGAAGTAGTTAAGATAGGCTTTAATAATTACAAATATACTTTGAAAGTACTCAATAAAAATTTGCATCTTTTTGACTGAAAGTCCCTTTTACTATTGCGAAATACAGAAGTCACATACATTCAGATACACATGCAGTGTAGCCTACAGTATGGGTAGTCATATAACCATAGCATCTGTGTAGGCAAATAGTCTGCATCCCATGCAGTCAAATGGTCAGTCATACAAAATGCTATCTTTTGTAAATGTAGGCCCAATACTGATTTAAACGAAGTTATAACTCGCAAGCTCTATCCATTTGCTTTCGTACATAAATGATATTGTTTCTTGAAAATCGTGTCCTAACGTTAGGAAAAGTACATGTACATCCCATGTCTTTCGAAGTTTTATGACATATGCATGCAGCAGTTCCTTGTCCTCACCATTTGTATATGAAACAATTCTAATATTTTCTCTATATACCTTTTCTCAAATTAAATTTGGAAAACAAATGCATAAAGTTCCTACATAGGCTCTGATTATTTGAGTTGCATGCATTTATTAACATTAAATCGATTGACATAGCTAATAGCTTTTATGGTGTAGTCGAGAACTCCTAGAAAATAGAGTACATGATGAAGGTCATCATCACGCACGCTACATGAGTCAAAGCATCCTCGTATTTATACAACACGTAGCGTTTACCAGGCGGCGAAGATGCTTTCAGTTCATAGCTACTTATTTACGAATTTTAATTGTTCCCGCAAGAAGAAATTTAACAAACCGGTACAAAACTTGCGACCTGCTCTTATGCAATGCACATGAGGTAAGCCAACAGCCATTTGTTTCAAAATTCTCAAAGTTAACAACATGCATTACGTGAGATTTTGAAAGAAAATCATAGATATACTCGTTATTAATAATTAAAGAAATCTCAGATATAGTAACACATTTTCGGTGACAGTTAGCGTACTGTAAATTGTCTGAAAGAAGAAATCGGACATATGTGTAGGTGGGTAAAACTAATTTGGAAGTGACAAACCACAAGAAACTTCATGTTGCCATATACATCAGAATCGAAGAAAAAATGGAAAGCGACCCTCAAGTTACACCAGGCGTCCATAAGTTACACATTGACGTCCCTCAAGTTACAATGATTCAATTTCAATTTACAAGGTACCTTATTTTCGTTAGAAAGAATAGAAGCTTAATCAAGATTACATCAAAGTTATTTACATTAAAAGGTTGCAGAGTTCAAGCACTTTTTTTGTTATTTTGTCAGCCACTAAATGCATAATGGTGATTTTTCAAATTTATTGAGTTATCTGGAGCAAAATTTTTCTGTGTGTTTATTTTTGGAATTTGTTTTTAATTTGTGATTTTTAAAATTGCTTGCTGTTATTGGAGCAAAATGTATCTTTACTTTAGTGTAGAACTTTAGAACTATGATACCCAAATGGGTTCTATTAAATTTAATGGCCAGTCATTTAAAAAATAAGCTTTAGGGCACTGCATGATTTGCATTTATTCTCAAGGGCCTATCGAGGACTACATGTTTTTTGAAAAAAAATAAAGCAGCGGAGCGATCCTGATTCACTCGCGAATATCAATGTAGTGCACTTAGTATTCTCTTCTATCAATAGTTGGATCATCTAATTTCTCACAATTTCCCAGGAGGAATATCAAACAATCAGAACTTTTAGAATCTTTATAATTCACTAAATCGTCCTATAAACGTGTATTGGCTTCAAAAAACGAATCAAAAAAATCCCCATTCTCAAATTGCTGGTTATCTGAGCTACGTTCCTGTTTTTTTCCGTTTGTCACCGTTCGAGACCAACAAGTATCCAATCTCGGATTTGAGTGGGACTGCAACCACAGGAGATGAGCTTTTGGGACAATTCAGGGACACGTTGTGAGATCACTTTCATTTGTTCATTCAAACGTGTTCAAGTCCCCTGCCTGAATTTGCTATTTGCCGTAATTAAATTTCCTTGGTACATTCTAACACAAGAGGATTTGCAGTGGATTATAGTCTCTAATAAGATGTCATTGGATTTGAACATTTTAGGGAGGCCGATTTCCGAAATCCTGAATTTTGAATTTCTTGCTTATGACATCGAAAAGCGTTTTTGAATGCAATGAAATATAGGCAGGCCTAAAGAAGCAATTCTAGCGTGACGCCGGGGAAATTAAAATGACGTGTATAGGCCTTTAACATATCTCGTGATGCATTTATGATGTCAAAATTAATGAATATAAAATTCTAGGCCTAGATCAAATGTGAAAATTTTGCTATAAAATTAATGAGCTCTCAATTTTTCTTATTTATATCAAGTTCATTTCAATTATATTATTTCAAAGCTACTGCAGAATGAATTTTTCAATAGGCCTGCTGGTCAATGTTTGCAGTCAGAAGCTATAGGAAGTGGCTTGATAATAATAGCTTATTTACCTACTGAATGAGCAAGACTAGAAGGGCGGGGGACAACAACAGTTCATTAAGTAGTCTGTCGCTCTGCGTGTAGGTTACATGTGAAGGCGGTTCGGTAAAAAGCGTATTCAAGTCCTGCAGTGTTGATTTTGATTCGTCTATCATCAGAGTATAAATCACATATCTTCAGCTGACTGGACAAAATAATATATAAAATAAGCACCCTTATGTCAGGGCAAGTTTCTTCAATGATATATCTTTCTGTCGATTTCCTCTTTGATGTAGGACTGTGTGGTTATCAAAATATCCACAATTTTTTTGTCAAATCGATAATCTCCCAGGTTATCTATAAACTTGTCACTCGAAACATGCGAATACCTTGTTCGTTTCAAAACTCGAAAAACGCCATCGCTGCGCTTTCCGCCGTGGCCACTCTCACTGAAATACCATTGGAGAGAAAATCGTATATGCAAAAATTGCAAAGTCGAGAAAGAAGCTGCACAAAAAAAGGTTACGGTACTGAGAACTAGACTGTATTCAGTGATGATGATCAATTTCTTTAACATATGTCTGTCAATCAAATCGAGAACTTTGAATAAATTGTTCAATCCACCGCTTTCGGCTGTTTTGAATTTGGTCCGTACTTAATGTCGCGGTGTTTTTCGGTTCCTCATTTTGTGCTTTGCTACTCCGTTGGTGAATAGTAATGTGCTCATTGTAGCCGAAAGTGTGCCGATTTGGACATCTTTCCCAAATTTCATTGTTGGAATTTCACTGAAATCCAACAGCAAACAGTTTTCATCTGTTGACATCATTGCCTTCGCTAGGTCTCATTTATGATATTGGTTAGTGAATGAGAATATGGGTTGATATGCTATTTTCCACGCAGTGCATTTTGTTCAGAGTAGCTTCCTGAGACTGAATCAGTGAGTTGAACACGATTGGTGACTGCTACGTGACTTCTCTGTTTGATTTCGTGCCACATTCGTTAAGGAATTGTTGACCAAATGATGACAAAAACTCTCCATCTTCCTCCCTTGGAACACAATCCTTTGATTGACATTCTGGCACAGGCGCGACACAGCACAACTACTGAATAAGGCGCGACATAAATTTGAAATTAGATTTGCAGACGAAGATGATGAATTTACTTGGATTGTTATTTTGTTTTGCCTGAGAGGAGCAATCGAGGGATTTTTCACATTTTTTGCACATGCTACATGTCTGTCCAGTCTGTCTGTCTTGGGTCTTTCACAACTTGTTTTGGCTCTCAATGAAAAAAATGGAAAGGAACGATGAAATTGAATTTATTGAATTTTCGGACAATATATTCATGTGCAGGTCACTTGTTTGAAAACACGGGATACCTCTTCTGAAAAGACTGTCCACGAATCCTAATCTTTCTTTCCTGATGCCAAGTCTCTGGAATTATCAGGACAACAGAGGAAGGAAATGACTTGAGTGACGATTGGATTTGACGAGCATGTGCATGGTTAGCATTTATTTATGGTCCTGCATTCTGTCTGTAGCAACTCTCTCAGATGACTCTTGGCACCAGTAACTTTCTCTCTTTTAGCGATAGGCGCTAATGGCTAATTTTCTGCAATTTGGTTTTTTTTCTTTTATGAGGTTATCAGGGCTAGGTGAACATTAATTTTCACTTTTACTTTTTTTGAAGATTTCATGGCAAATTTTGATGAGGCTTTTGGTGATGGATACAAAGGCCCCACCACACACTGGGCTGGGCTTTCAATCAATCAATTCTCTTAAATTTGGCCCGCACTTGCTTTTGAGTGCATTGTTGTTTCTGTAATTTAGGAGTTTGACATTTTCCTCTTTTTTTTTTATTTTTTTTTCTGCAGGCACGCCTTTGATGGCAGCTGGCAGCATCTGGCAGAAGACAAATGGTGATGTGATACTTGGAATTGTTGCGCTCCAGATTCTGGGTCATTTGGTTCATCATAACAAAGTGTGCATATATTGCACAATTTTTTGTGTGTGCAAAAATTGCACATTTACAACTCAATTACACAATTGACATGTGCATGTATAGCCCATAAGTAGGCATAGCTGTTCATAGATTACAAAAATTAACCGGTATAGCCTGTCGGCACCTCGGTTAAAACCGTCGGCACAACGCTTCCATGGACCCCCCAGCTCTATGACCCTGGCGCCACCACTGTCAGGCTTTGCAAGAAACTGAAGTGATGACAGAATTCTAAGCTTGCTTGGCAATGTTGTATTTGCACTCCCTTCGATGGCAAGCGATTAGATGGACAATAATAAATATCAGGTTAATATTTCAAAATGAAAGTGCATATGCCCACGTTAAATCTTGGTGTTCTGCATTAAAAGAATAGTAAAGATGATTTTGGATCAGTTTTGTGCATGGAAGAACATCACCCTAGCTGTCTGTGACACTACCTCCAATATAGATTGGACTAATGCTGCTGTCAAGCTGTTCCAACACAGATCATCTAAATTTATTACATTATAATCATTTTCATGGTAACAATGAAAGAAATGAAAAGACTAATTATGAACGAATATAATGTGTAAAATGAATATAGAATTTAAAGAAATAAGATGCATGGGTAGGCCTACAAATGGATTTCTGAATTATATTTTGACGTAAAATAGTCACTATTGACTCAACATCACAATCATTAGCAATGAGCTAGCAATCCCTATCAAGTCCATAGCACGAAGCGAGTTAAAGACGTGTTTTGTACTCATATCACGCTTTCATTTTCTAATTCTATCACAAAGAAAATTTTGACAATTTATGTGCTTCGAATCCCGAATCCACCCCTTTTTGGGAGCACTGAGTACAACATGTTTTTCGAATTGATTGTGCCAGCCGATTTGAGCTTTTCACAGCTGTGTATTATGAAAGAAATTACGCTTCTGCACAAACGGTAGCTCATTTCAACCTCACGTATTGACATGAGATTACAAGTAGGTCCTCTTCAATTTTAAAAATGATGCTTCAGTTTGCTGAACCTTTTAATGAACAAAAAGTGTAGAATCATGGAAATGATAATGTTGAAATATTTCCATAAAATACAACGCGTCCACTCAAGATTGTTTACTGACGAAAGTTCGGTTCACAGTTTAGGACATCACAATGACTTCAAATAAAATGTCGCAATCATTACTCATACTCTTACTTGTCATCAAAAATAATGAAGTTTAATGTTTCAAAAAAAGAAAATTAAAGCTCTCCTATCTTCAATTTACAGACCGATATAATAAAGCAAAAGTTAAACGTTTCAGAGACAGGCATTCGGCGTCCAGCGCCTTCTACGGGCGATGGAGCCTGTGTGAAGGCTTATATAAGAGTGAATGATGCCAAGAACTGCGTTGCATGTATGATTAGCTGTTGAACTGTGTAGTTACATTATAAAAAGGTAATTCGTTTCCTATCGATTGCTGTCTTAAGTTGTGTGATTGCTTTGGCGTCTGCTATTGTTGTATCTCGTTTATTGGTCAGTTTACGAGTGAGACCCACCTGAAAAGTCCCGATCGAGCCAGCGCCATTATGTCTGTCTATTAAGTGTTGATAAGGGGCGCGGGATGTACAGGGTGAGTCATGATGTACGCAAAACTTCAATGAAGTGTAGTGCTGACTGAGATGACGATTCGGTTTGAGTTTTTGCACCACTATGATTACCAAGACATGGGGTTTTTCTGTGTGAAATATTATTTTTCTCTTATAATTATTTTGCAGTACAATAGCTAATTTAAATTTCATCAGAAGCAGCCTAAATTTCGAAATTTCTATGGCTAAAGATGCACGTCAAAAACCAATTTTCCGTCCGACACTTTACAATTTTCAAGGTCATAGGGTGATAACGAAACATGTTGGTGAAACTGTTTTGATCTACAGTCGATCCGAAAGAGTAGGACTGAAACTTGAAACTAGAAGAAGTCACCATCCAATTACAAAGTTTAAGTGAGTGGAGATGCCTTACCAATTTGGATCTGGGTTGCCCTAATCACACAGTTGCATTGCTTAACAAGTCTATTTAATGTAAAACAAGCTTCATCAAACCAAAGAATCCACGCGCGAATTGTCGAGAGATAGTGTGACCCAAATGAATTTGCCGCTTGAAGATTTGGTGATCAACATTTTGATCCCGGAACGTCGTTATCGACGTTCCACAGAAGACCGACGGCTGTTATGGAGGCTTTTTCTCGAACTTCAGCATCAGTCTACTGATTGTTGAAGGTTGTAAGGGATCACTGTGCGAGGACATGTTTCACTTACATTATGCATGTAGAGTGACAGTTAGGTATTCGCTATTTGAATAAAACAACTTCACGAAAGTCACTCCTATTTATAAATTAAACGACATCGTCCGAGGCAGGAACACTACTGAACTTTTGGTTTTGGAGGCTGTTCCTCGCACATCAAAGGTTGATCATAGGCTTCAAAATTGAAAAACAAATTCAAAATCTTCGAACAACTTAGATGACTTGCTTATGTTCAAATAGTTGGTCGAACAAAATCGATTGTTGAATCATTCTGCAGTAAAATCAAATCACTGAACAAAAGCAAAATGACAAATCATGCAATGAAGAATGCTAGGTTTTCATGAAATAATAGATAATTTGATAAAATTTAAATTTTGAACTTTTATAGATGTAATTTCTAGAGGGACGAAAGATTTTATATAAAGACGAAAAAAATATATTAAAATGATTGTCGAATATTTAATTCAGTAAGCACAGCACATTTTCAAAGCTTTGCGCACTTTATGACTCACCCTGTACTTTTGCTTTTGATAGCTCTCTTATGTTCTTGATGCCTAGTCTCTAAGAAGCATTCTCTGTTTTGCCGATATAAAATTCATTACTAGCACTACAGGTGTATTTGTACACAATAAACCTTTCCGGCAAATATTCAAGTCACAATACCCAATTTTTCAAAAGTCATTAAATATTTAGAGTTGTGAATTTACCTTGTCTCTGTGTGCGCATGATATTCGGCATATGTTGATCTTTGTATTACAGTGGGACCCTTCTTAGCAAACACTTCTAAAGCGACTGACTTTTCACTGTTCCGAATCGTCCCTGTACATTATTAATTGTCTTAACCAATCACCTCCATTAGCTCCTTTAGTTCACTCCATTAGTTTTACAAGTTCCTTTTTGGCATTTTAAAAAAGGCTCCATTAAAAATTTAGCATTCTAAAAGAACTATATGACAAAATCAATCACGATGAAATTGTGCTCAAAGTGGTGCGTCTCCATCCTGCTTGGGCTTGAAAATGATATGCAGGCATACTCTTAATAAAGTTAATGAATTATCAAGAAAACTAACAAATTCGATCGTAGCTGAATAAACTAATCGATCGTATCTTCCTATATGCGACAACGCTCAACATTCCATCAACGGTGTTACATCTGTTTCATTTGACATCATGAACAATGGAGTAGAAAATAATGGTCCTGTTTTGTTATATGTTTCTTTAATCGAACATTCATGTTAATTATTTATTCAGAGCTAATTTCATAAAAAGCTGAAGCAAATTGATAGACTTTTATAGAACACGCATATTTGCATGTTGAAGATCATGTTACGTTTTCTTTGCTAATATTTTGGATCTGCAAAGTGCATAAATGCTAAGGTAGCACCTATATCCTCGCCAATGTTTCATAAATATTTGATGAGAAAGTGGCTAACGGATGAAATACATAACGAGAAGTTAGCAACTGAAAATTTATATTTTTGCCACGACCTAGTTCCTCGATACTCACATTATATTATGTACAATACAAGTCATGTATATAATGAAACATGAAATATTTAAAGAATTTGAGAGCGAAATCACAATACTCGGCCATTTGTGACAAATAGAGCAGCTTATAAAAGTGGTCGATGAAGCAGATTTAAACGATCATGGGCTGTCAGATATAAGCGTATTTTAACTTCGAAAATTTTGAGATACCCAACGAGTTTAGAATTTTATGATTTTTTGGCTGACAGCATAATCTATTTTTAAATTGTCAACTGAAGCTTTATCGGCCTCAGTAATCAGTACTGAGATATTGCATCTGTCTTTTTTTTGACATTTTCAGGTACATGTGCATCTACTCGTCGTATGCTGATACACAATATCGTGAAGATAGTTCTAAGAAATTACACTGTAAACTGCTCACTGCCAAACAAGTAAGAAAGGTGAATGCCAAAATATATTTTGGTATGTTGTATTTAATCACCCAATCACAAAGAGGGTGGTTCGCATCGTTCCATACCAGAGACAGGAAGTCAATATTGGTATCAAGAACATTCCAAATCTCTGTAAAAATCTCTTTTCTGTTTTATACATGTAGTATATGAAACCGTTACGAAAATATCATGGAAAATGCAAGTTTTCGAGGACAAATTCATTTCTATATCATTCATCTTCAAGATAAGGCATGCAATTTCAAAGATAGTCAGTCAACTTCAAAGAGACGTCATGGATTTCAGTGCTAGGTCGCACATGTTCATGTGTTGCGCAATTTCGTGGCATCGGATGCAAATTCGTGAATAGGAAATCAATCTCAATTATCAATCATTCCATAGAAATTTAATGCTATTTAAATTGGTTGCCTTATCTTGTACTTGAATAACTCAAAACGAATATGCGTTCCTTTGTATTGAAACTCAGATGTAAGTTGATTTTGGTTCTGCTATCAAATGTTTTTTGAAATTGCATGACATATCTTGAACTTACATGCGTTAGAAATGAACTAGCTCGGGAAAACCTGTAAATCATAATAAAATACAGCCACTTCAACAACAAAACCCCGATGTAAAATTCAACTGATATTTCATAGAAATGTTGTACAGCAAAGAGATGCAGCACAGAACATAGAGTAAGTATATTAGATAGAGTAGCAATCCCCAATGTGTATGCACTTTCGATTTTATTAAATGAGCTCGAGTTGATGCCCAGCACCAAATGTGAGATACGCAAACATTTCCAATTTTTGTTGAAATTACCACGGATTTGACTGATCATGATAGCAAAATAGAAGGAAGATTGTTTTGCAAATCCTCCGTGTCATGACAATATTGGAGTGGTGATGCTTATCAAATAAGCAATTCGATGCGGTGCTAATGTTCAGCTTTAGAAAGCGGGATTTCACAACATGATATCACAAAGTAGTTGCCACTGAAGGTGCAAAATATCCCAAGACAATGATTATTTAACTTTCAAGGATCATATCACAGATTACCTACCAATGAAAGAGCAAAATAACATGATCAAAGTCAATAAATAAAGGAAGCAAAAAAGCAAATAGCATAGTCAAAGACAATGACCATAATTAACTTAGAAAGATGTAAATGGATCCACATTTCTATTCAGATTCAAGAAATGAAGCATAAATTAAGTGAATTATAAAGTCATGCCGATGAAAATTGAATGAAAGACTTGAAATCTCAGCCAAGAAGCAGAATAACATCTCAACTTTTCCATGAAGACTTGCATTACAATGTGGTTCATGAAATTTCCGTGATAATCAGCTTGATTTCCGCTAAATTAAGATACCTGTTCGGGCTGTTAGTAAACATTCATTATGATATCCAATCAGTTTCATACTACTTATATGGGGGTTCCAAATTGCTAGTATATAAGAACAGGAATAATTTGCGAAAAATTAGCTTCTTAGAAAGTGATCAGACATCTTTTAGACCGCAGGAACAACATCTAGGCTAAAAACAGAATCTCTTGATATAACATTTTTCAATGTATGCTGACATTTTTTTTGAGTCGAGACTCTACCTACTATATACTTGCTCTATGACACATAAGATGTTGAGTTCAGCAGAGAAGTGTTTGACCATTTCCTATACCCGCCATCCTTTTAAGCAATGATCAGAAAGATGTGGATTATCAAATTACTTGTGCACTTTGGGGAGTTACTTGGGGGCCAGCCCCCTGTTAATTTTGATGCCCCCTCTGCTGAAATAGTTATCTATATGATCAATATACAATCAATAAAACGAATCAGTCAAATCGTCGGAAGTGAGAACAAATTGGAGGGGGAATTGATTGATGGCTTGCGAGAGCGAAATTCTTTGTCGGCACAGATCAGCTGCAGGAGAGAAGCAACTATCTAGCGTGTGTTGAACGTTTACATCGCAGTGCGTTTCATCTTTGTTGTTTATGTCGGAAATGTTCAGATTTTGGCTAGACATTCTGAAAGAAAAATCAAAGTACGTTCTATCTAAATTCTTCAGGTGTATCATTATCAATCACGACAAAACATGAAGAATTGATCTGAATCATATTTCAATGACCAGATAGGATTTTTTAAGAGACGAGGCTCAAGCTGAGACTATCACACTCTACTTTAAATGTAGTAGGCCTACATTGTGCATATATACTAAAAAAATGATTATCCGTAGAATTCTATCGATTTCTTCATTATCCTATACTATAGCAGTGTCAGGATTACTTTGATGTCAGGTTTACATGATTAATTTGCATTTGGAAGCAACAATTCATATGAAATATTTGAATCCTAAAATGTCTGTGAAAGAATCATCTTCACCCTCTCACGGTATCTTTCTTTTGCTGAACCCCCTCGATGCAGCATCAATAGAAAAATGATTGGATTTTCTAAATTGATGTTCTCTTTGTGAAGTGATCATGTACTGCAAGATCATATAGTGATTTAATACTCAAACTTATTATCATAGAAAAAGGCTTCATGTAGTCTTAAATCGTTTGATATACATGTACATGTAATACATTCAAGCAAAATTAGGCGACATTATACTCATTATGCTTTCTCTAATAATTATGCAACTTGTAATTTCATGTATAAGGCACATGCGATAGTTGATCATTGTAAGGAAGGGTTGCAGAAAAAAGTTTGCATTATCATGCATTAGAGTCTTTCATTACATAATTAGTTAACTTAAATAACAGCAATCATTTAAACTACAAGTATTATTAATTCTGCTGATATTATTAATTCAAGATTGTAGTCTTCTCATGGTTGATGATGTTCACATGAACTTTCTCTCCTCAGGGGCCGTGCCTCCCGCCCTTGTAGATCAGATCTGGTTACGGGCTGTTGTGCACTACAGGTATGTTCTGAATTCTTGGAATCTGAAAGAATCGTAGTGATCGGACCATTTTGAAGAAATTCAAAACAAATCACAAGTGATGAAAGAATAATTTTGCTATTCAGCCAATACACTAAGCTTCTCTTTCTGCTCTCATCTGAATCATCGCTTTATATTTCATGGTACTTGTCATAAATCGACAGGCTTTTTTTAATCCTGTGTTCTGCTACTTCCGAGCACTAATTGGCAATTCAGAACATGTTTATTACATGATGCGATATCACAGATACATAATATGCTGACATGCACGTTTCTTAGACAACCACTTGTCTTGTCAGTTTTCTAAATGTCGACAATCAGTTTTGATTTTAGCAACTCGCTGGAATGGTCAGACTATTGCTTACGTCATTGGTGTGGATAGGATAACAGACGGTAACTAAATCTAGTAGTCAAGTGGCGCCAAAGTCTCAATTCTCTAGTGACTTGTCAAACAGCGACTTACTGTGACCAAAATGCCCGGTTATGCCCTCTCGAAATAGACAAAGCAGATAGCAGTTTATCATCACATAATGGATGGACGGAGAAATCCAGAATTGGGGAATCTGTGGCGGTTCTCATGAAAGCACACTGTCAACAGTTTGGTCAACGCTGTGTTATAGTCTCCTCTCAACAGAATCTCACATTTCATCCAAGACATTTGCAGGAGTCAATATCTGAGTATATCTTCTACTTAACCCTAATTTTCTCTCAGCAACTTCTCGATATGTATCATTGATCGGGTTGAATCGGTCATGAAATGTGACAAATGTCAATTTCGCCCTTTGAGATCAACAAAGGCAATTAGAGCGAAAGCATATAATTGATTGTCAAGGAGTCTGATGAGTTCAAGACACTAGGAGTAGAGATAAGTCAAATGAGGAAATGTTATAGGATTGATTACATTGACAAGAAAGTCTTCTCAATTAAACGCCTGCTCACATGTAAGTCTTTAACAGATGAGAACTAATGACGTTGGTGTCATCAGGGATGCGTCATTGGTGTCGCGAAGAATTAAGGCAATATCGACTAAGTATTTTTAATAAAAGATCTGAGGGCCACTTGAGGAAAGACCAACAATTCTCGCCATAAGCATTGGTAGAGAACTCAGCATTTATTAAATCTCCGATCCGATGTGCATACATTTTCGATTTCATTAAATGAACTTGAGTTGAGTCGCAGTACCACATGTGAGATATACAAATTGTTGCACTTCTGGAGAAATGTACACGAATTTGACTGATTATGATAGCAATACAGAAGAAATAAAAGTCATTGACAAATCCTCAATGTCATGCCAGCCTTGGAGGGGTAGTCTGGTTTGTTAAATTAGCAATTTAATGGGTCACCATTACTTTGAAGCTCAGCCTTATTATAATAAGATTATTTTCTGAAGCGTGATCATATCACAAACTACCTGCCACTGAAAGATCAAAACATCATAATCAAAGAAACTGAACATAATTAACTTTGGGTCCATGTAAATGGGGATGTAAATGGATCCACATTATTATTCAGATTCAAGAAATGACGCTTTGTGAATCATAAAATCAAGTCGCTGAAAATTAAATTTACAACTTGAAATTTCAGCTAAGAAGCACAATGAGATCTCAATTTTTCCATGATGACTTGCATTATAATGCAGTTTATGAAATTTCCTTGATAATCAGCTTGATTTCCGCTTAATCAAGATAGCTGTTTAGTAAATGTTCATTCCTTTGATATCTTATAAGTTTCATATTACTGATGTAGTGTGTTCACGTTGCTGGTATATGTGCACAGGAATAATTTGCAAAAATTTAGCTTTCTAGAAACTGCTCAAATAATTTTTTTGGTCCGCAGGAACGCAATCTTACTGAATCTTTTCATATGAAAATTTTTACTGTCCACAGATGCTTTTTGAGTCGACTCTGTGCCTACTATATACTTACTCAGTGTCCCTAAAAACAATCATTCTTTATGTTGTGTGCTAGGCAGTTTGTCTTCTTGCTTTATTATGCATTTATTATGCAATATGCATTTTATTGTTTTGCGAGAACAATCTCCATTCCATTGTTAAAGCAATAACTTTTCCGCGGCATGCATTTCAAGTTACGATGTCATACAAAAGTCCAGCTTGTCAGCTATCTACGGTACATGACTGACAACAGATATGTCATGTCATCAGACAATGGATGACCAAACAATTGTTAGCTGACCGTGAGCGAATCTTCACAGACGTATTTAACGCGGCATGAACAACGCCCGCTCACGCATTCTGGTTTCTCCAAGCGAAGTTGTCGGCGAGAGCCGTTGACGGTGTTGCAGCCTATCTTCTATGTGCGAACTATCATTGAACTGCTGCGGACGTGATCACCACGGCTTGTGGTCCTGGAAGAATCTGGAGTCTCTGTTGGTGCTGTGACTGTCTTATAACTGTGAACGTACCATCTGTCCTTGTAAGGACTGTTTGCACCATTTATTTATTTTCACAATATAATTTATCCACATTTTTTAATTTACATTTTTCAATCATATGTTTTGGGAATATTAAGAAAATAATAACCCGTAACACTTTACATAATGTTCATATTCTGAATGTAATTATTTATTGATTTTTTGACTTTGCTTCAAAACTATAATCGCTATGACTCTTATTTTTGTGACTTTGAGTTGACATGTGTTTCTGATCAACTATTCATATTTAATCAAATTTGACCAGTGGGAACACAAAACCTTTGATGATTATGCAAAATTACTTCTTGAAAATCCGATATTTTGTCAATTTCTTACAAAATTAATCATCTTCATCAGTTCAAAATCATTTATAGACCATTGACAAAGTGAAAGTATGCTATGATAAACACTTCGATTCATCCACGAGCGCATCCATCCATGTAATTGTTGCATGATAACTAATGGCAACAATATAAGCACTACTGACAATAAATTTAATAGTACTGTCAGTTTTATGCCTGAAATAGTTACCCAAGTAAAGAAGCTACAAATTATCATAAATTATCATGAACTTGTATATGCTGATGTGCAATTACTGCATTTTTTCCCTGTCAATATATAGCACACTTTTGTTATTTACATGCATAGAGGTCGGATTGCTAGCCATCTTTACTATCTCAGCATAAGACGACATAAGATATCTCTAACAAGAGTTTATAATGGCTACAAGCTGAATTCAAAAAATTAAATTTTCTTGAATTTTTGAATTTCAAAAAAATTTCTGAATCAGTAAAATCGCCAAAATTAAGTCAAACCATGAAATTTGCTGATTTTGTAGGGTCTCTCAAACATCAAATACTGAATCATGTGACTCACTTCAATTTTTATATCGAAACTGATGTTCTGAACTCAATCATGTTTCAAATTTCATGGCATTCTGATAAGAAGTTTCTTTTCTGCAAAATAAGATGTACGAAAATTGCCAAGTGTGTCACAAGCCATAGACATTTCTTGAATTTTACCATTGGATTCCAATGAGAATTCTTTAACATTACCTATAACCGAAAGCGACTGGCTGTGACACTCGAGTATTTAATTTTTGTATTCATCGTTTCAAGATCTACAAATTCATGCTATTAAGCCCTTTGTACCCGAATTTAGGAAGAAATTGTCAGTAGCTCCCGGACTATAACTAGGTAACTAGATAGCTTTGATAGCCGACCGCTATGTTTACATACAGTTTCAAAAATCTCTATTTGAGATTTATTCAACACGGCTTGACTATCTCAATGAAATCGAACATGTTCCCAATATTGTTTTGAGTATAGCTTATCAAAACGTATAGCTTATCAGAGTCATCCATTATAAAAAGTTACTTAAAAAGTCAATTTTTTGAAAGAAAGTGGAATTCAAATTCTGAATTGTTATTTATAGAGACAAGATGACCAAGTTGGTGAAAACTGATACTTTAATTAAAACGAGCATATATGTAATGTCAAGGGTGGTCTGTGTAGGATCATCTGTTACGGGTTATCACAGCTCAAAATAGACGGAGCAAACTATGAGGACTTGAAGATGATCGACGTTTTTAACTTATATGAAGAGACATAAAAATAATATCCAAATTGCTTTCATTTTATCCACTTATTTCGCAGTTTTGACATTTTTCAAAAATTGTGACATGATAGAAATGGATTGCCACAGTAAGCGTTGGCATTAATTAACACTTTCGATATGTACATTTAAGCTCCTTGCATTATTCAATGTTATCAGATCATGTGCTACTGCAATGCTGAAGATGATATAGATCGGCACTTCAATCAATATGGATCAGTAAAATTTCCTACACTGACAATGTGCCGATGCTAATGCAGCATTGTCACAACAAGCCGCCACTGTTCAGGTAATGCCCTCATTGCACCTCATATGTCCACGACGCAGCATTGTTTTCAATGTACAAATCAATCCGTTCCAGTCAATTAATATTATATAGTGTCAATGTTCTGTGAGCGCGGTCAAAGGATTTTGAAAATCGATAAATAACTTTAATCAATTGCTATTGGCCTAGATCCTTCAAATTTAAATATACAGTGAAAACTGGACGGAGTGACGGAGTTCTATCACTTTGGCCGGAGTTTGAGTCGGATGAAATGATAGGATTCCGGCCTATAACTATTATGACTGTCTGCACAAATAATTTGATGTGCTCTCTTCAAAACCCGAAGTATGAGAGATATTGGAAGGACACCTAACAGTAATAAGACATAAAATTAAAATTGCAGCTATGTACTTTTCAACACGGTGCAAATCTTCTCTTTCGTTGTATATGGTCTGAGGAATCTGAAAATATGTAAACGACGCGAGCGAAGCGATGAAATGGTCTCTCCACGACATCGTCACAATCTCTGCTACGAGATACGGGCGCGCGGGCATCGATTTTTTATGATGATTTGCTTACTGGTTACTAGATTTAGAGTCAATTTATAGGTCTTCATCCATTGCGGAATCAGTATTGATTCGGTGACCGATCACTATTGAATATGCTTCAATCAGAGTGACATTATCCTCGCATTTTTCTCGGATGTTGTCGGTTTACAGGCTTCTGGCCTGGGCGGAGGCCGATTTTCCATTTTCACTACCTAGTGCATGTCTTTCTTTAATTATCAGATTTTCAATCTATCACAGGACAAAATTCTTTTCAGATTAAGACAAGCCTTTGCTTATCGATACATCATGAATCAACTGTACTTAATGTTAACAGTGTTAACCCATCATTCCAGGCCAGGAATCTACACTACAAATAAAATTGATTTATCATTGTGAATACAGTCAATGCTGCCTAATTGGTATTTCCATACACTTCACATCACGAAATAGTTTTATTAACAGGCAAGTCTAATTTCTCTCCAAATGATCATGACCTTGGGGTATTCAACTAATAAGGTCACAGCTAGGACACGAAGGCATTTGGAGATAAGTGATGCGCTTCGTAACAGTTTCAGAATCACATGCCATTCAGAATGGCATTCGAGACAAAGTACAGATAAGATTAGCATGAAAATCATCTGAAGTCTGATATTCGATTAACAGCGAAATTGGGAAACATATTATTCTTGACGCCAAACAAGTTCATGAGACATAATTGTCGAATCTTTCATCATCATTGCTCATAAAATTTCAGATGATTTCAGTCAATTTCCAATCTCGAGATTTTCTGAAGTACTGACAATCGCAATGTTATATCGAAAAAGCTACTTTATGAAACAATTTAAATTTTCACACACGCACTTGTAATTTTTAAGGGAAATGATAATAGGCGCTTATTCTTTGAATGTAAATTGCATGATATACATATTGAAGTTACAAAGTTATCTCTTGAAAGATGAATTATATGAAGACAGACTACAGAGTAAAAGCATTGCAGCGCCTTTCAGTTTGTCTTGCTGGGTGCAAAAATCTGCCGGAATATGATATGACTGGTAGATGATCATGTAAAATATGTTCATCATTCATTATTAGTCCTGGGGCTGAGGGGGGTTGAGTGTGCAAAAATATGTCCCCGCATTTTGACTCTTGATTCTTGTAAAGGATCCCTAGGATGATAAAAAAAACTTGGGTAGACATTCCAGATCGAGGACCTTGACCCCTAAAATCAAAATGGCGTCCAAGATGGCCGCCACGTCATTGCTGTCATAATAACAGAGCATAGAAGTCACAAAGCATAGTGATAATGGAGTCTAATCCTAGGTTATCAGGGTCAAGGAATCTATTGAGACTATGTGCAAGCCAATTCAACCATCTCATAGTCAATTAAATGCAAAATGGCCCCAAAATCCAAGAAATATTCATTTTTTATGATAATTTTATGCTTTTGGTTACAAAAGTGCCATAGCATAGTGATAATGGAGTCTATACCCAGGTTATCAGGGTCGAGCAATCTATTGAGACTATTTACAAACCAATTCAACCATCTCATGGTCAATTAAATGCAAAATGGCCGCCCCATGAGGCCACCAAAATCCAAGAAATATTTATTTTTTATGATAATTTTATGCTTTTGGCTACAGAAGTGCCATAGCATAGTGATAATGGAGTCTATTCCCAGGTTATCAGGGTCGAGCAATCTATTGAGACTATTTACAAGCCAACTCAACCATCTCATGGTCAAATAAATGCAAAATGGCCACCTATTTCTGACTGCTAAATTGTAAGGAACCGGCTTAATGATTTGTTTTTTAGGACCATTGTCTCGGAGTATATCCTAGATGTAATTGCTATCTGTAAATGTAAAATAATGCAAAATGTATGGTTTTCATTTCATAAGCCTGTGTTCACTTGATACAATAACCGTTTCGCTCAACTATATACCAATCACTGGTGTCGTCATTGCATCGTCATCACGAAAGGGAATGCTTTCATACAACTTCGATGGTGTGAAGAATGCCAAGTTCATCTACGATACGATCCGCCACACTCCAATGAAGTTCCGGAATGGTGAGTCATTTTTTTGTGAAAACTTTCCATCAAACCTTAAAACAGGACTCCATGTTTCAGCTCATGCGTTGCTTGAACTGATGTCATTCTTTGTGTTCTTATTAGTGCTACTATATTACGACGTACGAGTATGTGTATACAGAATGCATCGCTGACTACGCTTCCTATATACCAAATATCTACATACATTGATAACTATGCCTATTTAACCAAGTAGTATGACTTAATTATATGCCTCATTTAACAAGACTTGGCATTATGTATAGCCTTATTTACTCCTTTAGTGCATTACTTTGCCACACCCAAAGGATTTTCATTTCAGCATGCCAAACTGGCCATCTTCTATTCAGAAGTAGATTCCAGGGAATGGCCTCCCTGACGGGAGCCCAGAACCTATGCTCAAATTTGATATGCATTACATTAATATTTGACTATCTTGTAAACAATCGTCTTTAGGTTTCTTTTGCTATCTTTCTCAACCATGCCTCGTTTTGCTTTCAGGATCCACACTGTCCGAATGACAGAAATGGAAGGAATTCCTCTAAAGAGAAGTCAATCAGCTGTCCACATGTCGATGTTAAAAAGTGCATCATTTGTCAAACAAATACAACTGAAGCAACTAGCAGCACAGCAGAATCAAGACTGAAAATTCTCGAATCGTCTAGAATACGCAATGACGTCGTTGCAAGAAGATTGGAACAAGTAAATCAAGATGACTTTGTATGTCATGTTACTAACAAATGCTATAAGTCGTATACTCTTAAGAAGACCCTAGATCGAATGAAAGAAAAAATGAAGAAATCTGAAGAAGAGATAGAAAAATCATAATCTGACACAGAAATCAAAGAAGAAATCACATGCAACCGCACAACGCGAGCAAAAATAATGGCACGAAATCGTCCATCTGAAGGATTTCTACCAAGTAAAATAATATGTACGGTTTGTGGAAAAGAGAAATTGAAAAGAAGTTCACATAAATTCAGAGTTTGCGAAGATGTACGCACTGAGAAACTGCTAAAAGCTGTGGTATTTTTTCAGGATGATGTCTACTATCAAATGAGTGATTTACAGGACATTCACTCGGTATTTGGGTCTGATATATAATGTCACAAAAACTGCATCCGAAATTATGGCTTGTAAATAGTCTCAATAGATTGCTCGACCCTGATAACCTGGGAATAGACTCCATTATCACTATGCTATGGCACTTTTGTAACCAAAAGCATAAAATTATCATAAAAAATGAATATTTCTTGGATTTTGGGGCCATTTTGCATTTAATTGACTATGAGATGGTTGAATTGGCTTGCACATAGTCTCAATAGATTCCTTGACCCTGATAACCTAGGATTAGACTCCATTATCACTATGCTTTGTGACTTCTATGCTCTGTTATTATGACAGCAATGACGTGGCGGCCATCTTGGACGCCATTTTGATTTTAGGGGTCAAGGTCCTCGATCTGGAATGTCTACCCAAGTTTTTTTTATCATCCTAGGGATCCTTTACAAGAATCAAGAGTCAAAATGCGGGGACATATTTTTGCACACTCAACCCCCCTCAGCCCCAGGACTATATGGATCGGAGACTCTTTAAGGACTGATAGTCCGGCAGCCAGAGCGAGTTTCTGCAGGGAACGAAGCCGAAAATGAGACTTTCACAGAATGATGTACACCCTATGCACACTACGAATCGGCACGTCTGCCGAGTTCTAGTGAGTTCCTCTTCTTGTCAAACAGGATAAAAGAAGAACACATGTAAATCCAATGGGAAACAGATTGCAGTTTTTGGTTAAAATGAAATTTTGCATGTTTTCTCTAATTAAACAAAAAGTACAAAGCCCATAGTCATAATTTTTGACATGGACTGTCTTCAGGTCATTTCCTTTCATGTGCATGTGCTATTATTATGCTTCTTCTGATCGGCAATGAATGTGAGAATGTGGCTGAATGTGGATAAAGTTGCTCAAAATGTTTGTGTTTGCCGACATTAAGAGGCTCGCCAAATCGAAATGTGTTAAGCTTTATAGACAGGGGTGCAAGAACATGAAATGAAATGACCTGAAGACAATCCATGTCAAAAACTATGACTATGGGCTTAGCATCATAGCATCAGAGAAAACATAGAAAATTTCATTTTAACCAAAAACTGCAATCTGCTTCCCATTGGATTTACATGTGTTTTTCTTTGATCGTGTCTGACAAGAAGAGGAAGTCAGTATAACTCGGCAGACGTGCAGATTCGTAGTAGGCATAAGGTGTACATCATTCTGTGAAAGTCTCATTTTCGGCCTCGTTCCCTGCAGATACTCGCTCTGGCTGCCGGACTATGAGAGTGCCACTTACTCGCGAGAGATGGTGAAGTATCACATACACAATGCTGACCGCATAACAGTTTATGGAACCTTCCTTGTTTTAGTCGTTGGCTTTCTCATGAAGATAGTCCCACGATACTCTGCTAGTGATCTAATTAGGCCATAATATAGAACCTTCAAATTGTTGTCCTTATTAAGCGCAATTTATTAAAGAGAGGCCTTATTAAGCGCAAAATATATAATCCTCAGGAAGTGCTTCGGATTATGTTGTCCACTTGAGCTGACCATGTTCCTCTATGATTGAAAGTTACTCCTAGAACATACAAATCATCAACCGATTGAATACCTGGATTGCTTTCCTACCCGCTGGAAATACTTCATGACAGGAAATCTTCTAAAACAAGCTATTATACATAAACAGCAGTACACGTAAGTTGTCTCTGCTTTTATTAAGGAGGAAAAGGGTGGAGCGAATTATAATTGCAAATCCTTTTTTTTGAATTTCGCATCTCACACACCCAATTTTTAGAAAATTACTTGATGACAAGTTATTCCTCAAATAGCAATGGAAAATCACGATTTTATAGGTTTTTTATTTAAGTTCTTGTTATATTCTAGTTTGAAATTGCTAACTTGGTTCTGCTTCGTTTGAATCAACTTGTTCGACCGTAATTGTCTGATATCTAAATCACCATCGTGAATCATGCATGTGGATATTTTAATATTTTCACAATGGGCAAAAAAGGAGTTCTCATGTCGTAAACAGGGATTTGTAAACAGGGATGCGGCGTCCTATCAATTTGATAGGACTCCGACTCTGACTCCGGATAGCAAGTATATATAGCCTGGTTTTTTGAAAAAATAGACTGGTGGTAACCTACATCATAGATCATTATAGGCGTACCTGAACCGATCTTTAGTGATCATTGCTGTATCAATCATCAATCATTTTCATGAAAGTCTATCAAATGTCGCTTTAAGTTGGATGCATGCTAGTCGCCTCCTCCCATCTTGTTGATGTGTGCTTCACACGGTTTTTCTCCAGTCTCTACCAGGCAGGAAAATCCCCCATCTTTCTTCAAAATATATGAGTACACTTTCAATTCTAATATGTGTTTTGGAGGAGCCATCACACACGATTGACGTGTGGGTAAGAGGTAATGTTCTCAAACAAACTAGTATTTCATTTTTGTCTCTGATGTGACCTTTGGTGTGTAGGTGTGATCGAGGCTAGGAAGGCTTGTCTTCTCTACTAAATCACCGAGTGAAAAGACTCTTTTCACTATCACGGTTCATTCCCTCAACTATTACAAGTTTTGCATGCAGCAGTGTTTCTGTACTTTTGTTTGACGGAGAAAGTTGACATCAAGACAGTGACAGCTATGTACGAGGATAAATATTTTGCTTGTATTACATTTCGGGTCTAGTTATAGGCCGGAGTCCGGAGTCCTATCATTTGATAGGACTCCGGGATTTCGACTCCGCATCCCTGTTTGTAAATACTTCTTCTCCGAAAATCGTAAAAGATGTATTAGTCTCCAAAAATGAATAGCTCCAGATCAGCTGACGCATACATTTTGTTGATTAATTATCGTTGAACATAATGAATATCACGGAGGAACGCTTTGTGTACTGGAAAACATTCATGCATTATTAATAGTCTAAATTTACAAAAGGGAAATGCACTTAAATGTAGTTAGACAAACGTATTGTTAACAAACTATTATTGATTCAAAGAAGCGCGAATTTAGGGAAAATGCATGTCCACCTCATACGCTCAGGGAATGACTGCATGATCTATCTTTCTCTCTCTTCCCCTAATACAATTAATGAATCAGTGCACACATGCTATTTCGGTCAGTATTAGCAGCTTCGGAGATCCAACTATTTTATGCTATTAGCCAAATTGATCCATTTCTGATTATATCGAATGGGTGCTGATGAAATGATTGTCTCTTGAAGTAAATTATCAAAATTATCATTATGATCAATCAGAAAGAGCTTGACGTTGCGATTCAATACCATTTTCGTTCAAACAACGCATCAATTCAATCGAAATCGCTCCTCTCTTGATCATACAAGTCACGTGCAACGTCAGATCAGGGTTGAGAATAGAAGTCAATATTTCCCCTTTCCATAATGGTCAAATTAAACTCAGCAGCGCATTACGATCAATCAAAGACAAACGTATTTATGTTTAGCATTCGTCAGCGCAGGAATGCATTATCCATCGAATATGTAGCTCTCCACGACTCGTTGCCAAAATTTACGCACTCTTGAGTTAGCTTTCTCGTGAAACACTAGAACAATGTCACGCCTTACTCATGATTTATCAAAGCTTTACGCCGACTAGACTGTTCAGACTCCAAGGGCAGCAACACGCTAGGATTCATCTATAAGGCTCATAGTTTGATTGAGAATTCAGTGAGAGCTACTTATCATCAATTCTTTGAGTTGAGAGCCGACGCTGATTCGAAGCAATTGTCAACACGCACAGAATGCCCCGAGCTGTAAGAGCTCCGACGTGAACAATCTCTAGAGGTCTTTAAATATAGAAAGCATCAATTTCCATCTGTGAGAAGAATAAAATACTAAGCACTGTATCCCTAATTCAATCCAAATGAAATTCAGTAGCATTAGCCTAAAAAATGCAGAGTTGTGTGAAGCTGATGAAGGGGCGAGCAATGTCTTTTAAAGACAGAGACAGAGGCAGTGATGGGGTTGACAAAGAATTGACTGCTATACAAGAAATCAATTTATTCGATCGGCAAATTTGGCGATCCATTACATGTCATCATGTTAACGTTGCTGTTTTCATTAGATATTTTTTGAAAAAGTAAAAAATTGAAGCCAATGGAGGATGCAATGTTATTGCTTTCATTAATGCAGGCTGTCCATAAAGAAAGCGGACGATTTCATTTTGTTCTTGATCTTCACAGCTTAAATAGACATCGTGCTAATATGACTCTTCAGGCACTTTGAAATGTGCGATTCTGTTTCCAAGTAAAGAGCTTCTGTTTTGTTTGTTTTTAAAATCAAAAATATAATTGAAATTAATTTTTTTAAAGATTTTTTATTTCAAGTAAAGAACATGAACGATCTCGGGCGCACACGTCACACTTCTTAGTCTGATGCATCGTCCATTCTGGCGAATTTATTCGGTGGAAAAAATATCCACTTTGCTTCGTGCGAAAGCGGTTGTGTGACTGCATATGAGTCATCAACTTTGCTTCTAGCGAAAGCGGTAGTGTGGCATTGTCACTTACCAAAGCATTTAGGCATGAACAGATTATCGGAGTGGGTGGAAATTGTGGAAATTTATTTTGAATACGGACGCTCTGCCATGGAGGTACTCAGAGGAAGTGGTCTACAAAGATTGCTCATCATAGTCGGTTCCCACGCAGAGAAACGATCAAAGAAATTATCAATTGATTCCATGGAACCGGCAGCACCAATGATCGGTCGCAAAACTTTCAAAAGAAGAGACTGAACAAGTCATAGAAATTGATAACAATGAATAACAATCTATTTCTATGGAACAAGTAGTTGGAGAGCTGACGCACGGAACTCCATCGTCATCTATGCGCCAGGTTTCCAGGTAAGTCGGTCACTCAAAGTCATTTGTGCACAATGTCTGTCGCCGAAAACTGAAACTCTATCTCTACCGCGTTCAACTTCATCATGCGCTTCAGCCTAACGACCACGCTCTCCGTGTCTGGATTTCAGTGAATTCAGCACATTCAGTGTGTTTCAGTGACCAAGCACATTTCTGGCTAAACGGATACATTATTAATAGCTAAAGGTATCACATTTGGGGCACAGAAAATCCATCAACGAGATACGTATTATACATTTTGTTCTTGTAAGCAAGAAATAGGGCCAGGCCTAATACCCCATGTGCGGGTCATCTGGTCCTTTTCTCCAATTGACAGTCTTTAAGTTTTGTCATGAAAAATTTGTATTCACATTTGTAAAAAATGCATGAAACCTATTTTGTTTGGAGAATAAATATATTTTCTATTCTATTCTACATGTATTCTATACTTCATGATGTCTTGCAAAGATCCTGCAAATATCGATGAACGAGTGGATGCCTGTTTAGTAATGAATGGTGCACATTTTTTCCATATACTCGGAGTGTTTCTTACCCAAAATAAAAAAAATGCGAGGATACAAGTTGGCCTTTTAGATAAACATTTTTGAACATAAGTTCATTTGATTTCATTGTTTAAAATATGATTGTTTGAAACAAATGACAATTGCATAAAGAAAATTCTTTACTTGAAAACAGAGTCGTACATTCCAAAGTATCTAAAAAAGAAATTTTTGCACAGTATCTATTCAAGCTGTGAAGATTGAGAATAAAATTAAATCGTCCGATATCTTTATGGACAGCCTGCATTACCATCAAATTTAGACATTATGAACTGATGATTTCATTCCAACTTTGCATCTGCCACTATGCGTGAATTCATATGACAAATGCAGGTTCTTGTTTTCTGGTTTGGATGCTCGCAGTTCACATGCAGGATTATGTATGCACAGGATTACAAGTAATGCAACTGTGCGGGCCGGGCCGCAAACTCGGCCCGCATAGAACTCTGGTGGCAAAGTTGGTAGATTTGCAATGTAAGTGTGCTATTCATCTCTTCTTGTGTAAGCATAGAACGACGCAGTGTCAAATGGCCATGTCACTGTTTGACTCTTTAGGTTGGTCAATTCACTTTCGCCATGTTGCAAGACGAGCATCTCAATGTCTTGGATTACTGCTTCCGCCCGTGCCTTCAGTCCTCAACAGTTGCTCGCACTGTATAAGGCTCAAGTTCGAGCTGCGATGAAGCTCTGCATGTTTGGTCATCAGGTCCTCAAAGCAGCTTAGTTATGCTTGATATGCATAAGAGCTAGGGAGTGACTATACACAAATCCATACCAATGGCCACTGATCCTCGATGTCGGACAGAACATTGCAAGGGATCGTTCTTTCATAGGATAGCAGGGTTGTGGATTAGGCTCCCTTTAGAGATATTCCCAACATCTGTCAATGTTGGAGCATTCAAGAGGGCCGTCAATAAACTTCCACTGAGCTCTATAGAGAGCTATGTTATCGTCCTTTCTTGTCACTTCCATTTTTGCCCCTACGAGCTATGAAGTTATTGGCTCTTACTTAGTTATTATGCATATTACATCACCATATCTCCTGTATTTACTTTTCTATTGTCCTATCTTTAGTGCCTTTGATATTAGCCTGCTTAGTGATATTTCTTTTCAATGCACTGTTGCACAATTATCTAGTTATTTAGTTATATTCCTCAATCATCCCCATCCTTCTTTCTTCAATCTTGTGTTCCTTTCCCTATCAAGTCAAAAATGATTATGATAGAACCGCCCCAGGGAAATCCTAGAAATAAATAATATCAGGAACACTCTTAGCATGTTCCAAACCGTTTCTTTGGTGCAAAAATCGCCTCTTATAGCTTGAAAGTAGGTCTATTAGAGTCTCATTCCCACTGTCTGATTCAATTGATTTTTCGACTACAATTTTAACAGAAACTTAGGTTTCTGATGCTCTGAACAACGCTCCTTTCATTAAAAGTTGCATCACATAGTTTTCCCTAGAACAGCTATGAAAGCAGAGATTGAGGACCAAATTGATCGGACCACATTATTTCCAATTGATATCTTATGCAATAGACTCTTTCAAATTTACCCAATTCGCTTTCTTCCATAAAGATAAGAGAACAATCTCACTGTAATCGTAATACAGTGAATGCCACTTCAACTGCCATCTATGATTCTGTTTGCAAGTGGTTGCCTTAGTTGGGTACAGCCTAGTGCCCGGCAGCTTTCAAAATTGTAATGTCTTTCAGTTTAAGCTCGGTTCTTTTCTTAATTGATGCGAATCAAATACAAATTGAAGTCTATGACCTTTTTGGAATCTGACTGTTTGCACTGCATTATGCATGTAAGAGAGTAATTTAAAATATGAGTAAAGTGCATGCTAACGTGAAGCCTTGTTTGGTAAAATAGGCTAAAATGATTATTGCACTGATATCAATACTTTAATAGGTTTACGTGGGTACATGCATGTACACCTATATACAAGTATGCGATGACGATGAATTAATTGACATAATTTTGTGACGCGCGCCCCATCTATCAGTGTGTCATTCTTGTATGAAGCCATGCATTGATTCTATCCTTTATCTGGACAACAGATACAATCATCAAAACACACATTTCAATTATTGACAGAAACCACATCAAATGCTGCCTCAAAAGCTTATTCAAGCACATACAAAATGAAACCGAGAATATCCGTAGGACAAAGCGAACTAAGTCTGATTCACCTAAAACGGGTAATTTTAGGATACTGACAAGGGTAAGTATAAACATGAATTTGATGCCAATGAATATGTCAATTATTATGTCAAATAAGTGAGTTGAAATATTGAACAAAAGAACTGACGATGTTAAAAACCGGAACCGTCTCGATCTTCTGATTTTTTCGTTTATTTCATTTTTTTAAAAACCGCGGTTTTGGTTCGCTTTCGGTTAACCGCCGGGTAGAAGTGCTCGCGTTCCACGGCCTGGGCAATATCGCAACATCGTTGACTGGACGACGTTATTGCATGTAGTATAATAATTAAGTAGAAAAATCGTTAAATTCATATGTTGAATTAAATTACTAATCATCTGCTATATATCAAAGATGATCCTTCCACACTGTGTACGAAATTTTCAATTGCATACTATTTCATATACTTCATATACATATACTGCTTCAATATCTTCACGAACATTCTCGAGCTGTACTTGCAACTTCTTTCCCTAAAAAGTCTGCATCGGTGCTATTGGCCTTTTTTGCTGGATATGGAAGTTGGACTGACTTTTATCGAAACTCGAAAGCTTGTACTGACCACATTCAGGAGAAAAGAAGAAATTCACATGTGCAGATGTGCCGTTTGTAAAGTCCCTCTCTTAGCTAAACTCAACTATGCGCGTGGCACCTACTGGACTTTTCTTGCTCTTCATAACAGTTCCTACTTTGTCACTTGGTCATGATTGAGAAATCTAAGAAAAATGTAAATGTTAAATAAAGAAATGGTCACGGTGTGCCAGGAGAGGCGGTTTCATTTTAAAAATTTCCCACTATATTTCTCGACGGATTCTGATGTATCTTTGTATGTAGATTTCGAAAATCAAAGTTTAAAAATCATACCAAAAGCCCTTTTCGAGATAATGACGAAAATTCAAAATGGCGGAAAGAGAAACCGAAACTGCATTCCGGGGGTCGATCAAAAAAATTCCCAACTATTTCGGCAACGGTTTCCTATGTAATTTGACCCACTCTTTTCAAAAATAATTGTTAGAAAATCATACGATTAGTCCTTTTCGAGAAAATGACGAAAATTCAAAATGGCGGACAGAGAAACCGAAACTGCATTCTGGGGTTAGAATAGAAATGTTGCCAAGTATTTCGTCAACTGTTTCCTATCTAATCAGATACACTTTTCAATCATCACAGTTAGAACATGATGCCGCTAGAACCCATCATATACTTAGAGAAATCATTAACGAAAAGTAACTTATTTGTAAAAAGCTCGAATATTCACGTGGCGACTGTTGTAAGCCCTTACCGCAGACAACAGATGATCGGCATAATAGTCATTTTCGAAGTTTTTGATCTTATAGTTCGATCAAAATGTGTCAAAGTCTGCATGGAGTGATTCACTGTTTTACTCGCTGAACTTCACCATGCCTTCAGACGTCATCTTGCAAAACTCTGGCACATGATGAATAATGCAATGAAGTTTTGGAGAAACACGAATGTTCAATGCATCAATATCATTGCGAAAATTCACGATATGCTGAGAAAAGTCTTGGTCCAGAAAATTTCCAAAACAGCTTGTGACGATTAGCTCTAGGTTTCTGAATGCAGAAACGATAGGCAATGTCTCAAGCGTTGCGATTGCTCGAAATTTGTCGACGCTCTTTAAAAGTTGACGAGCACTATTACCGGTAAATGTACCGCCATGATATTGATCTTTGTGTACTCGCGACGAGGTTAACCATTATGTTGCAATTCTATTTGAAGTTTCCTCCAGAACATTGAACAACTTGGAGACTGATCCTATAAGGAGATGCAACTCTGGAGGCGGTATTGTTTTTAAAACAAGTTCACTACCATCTCCATGGATAATGGAGAGATGTATTGCATTACCATAGTTTTTGCCTTTGATTTCGCCTCCGATGAATCATAGTAGCTCCAAAATAAACCTGATAGACTGTCCCATGTGCGGCTAACTCCGCTGTTTATGAGATCGGTCTTGTGCACGTCACACCATGGACATGGATGTGAGCTGCCACTACTCATCAGACCAAGTAACACGTTACAGATCTTCATATTGGCTGAAATTATGAATTTTGAAGTTAATGCATCTAGCCCGACAGCGTGCCACAGATATTTCAGGTTCGGATAATTTTCTGGTGTGTCGGGTGCAATGGCGATGATGAAGATACGTTTGATGCCATAGCTTCTATTTGCATGTGATGTAGGCCCTAGTTGCAAATGATGCCACTGTTTCAGCTCGAATAATTTGCAGATTTATTTTCATAAATCCTTTACCTCCGTCGATTCCAATTTTGATGGTATGATCATAATCTATCTCATTCCTCAATAGCACATCATCAACAAATTCTTGCACACCTTTACAGTGAACAACTGGTCGTTTTATCCTTTCTCCCCGAGAATCAACAAAATCTATGTCGACAGCTTGGAAATATTTGTCGAAAATATTATCCTTTTGCCGCAGATTTTCGCGTACGTATGGTCCTATTGAATTCCTGTTCGTAGATTCCCGAATGGTCTTTAACAGGCTTGACGTTTGTCGACAACTGAGATTCAGGTCTCCCTGTATATCAGAAAAAGTTTCTGTGGTGAGTTGATATCTAGGAAAGTTCATGCTGATACAAGCAGAACCATGTTTCACTGTCTGAAGATCAAGACTCCCGGATTTTAAATAAAGTCTAGAACTAATTGTAGATGCGGCAAATTTTTGAGGATCATCTGGAGATTGAATTGAAATAAGATCGGCAATTTTTGAAAATCTCTTGTTTTTTGAACAATTATGAGACTGTCCTCTGCCTATCTGAGACAGACAACGTGCGCAAACTTTCATCGTAGAAGGAGATTCATCTTCATGGTCTCTACTTGGAGAAGACATCGGTCTGCCTGGTGATGACTTACGACATGGTAACTTAGACTCATATGATTTTTTTCTTGCCATTTGACAAATAGTGCATTCACAAGCTGTATTTTGACGAGTGCGAGTTTGGAATGGAAAGTGAATATTATCGCGATCATATAAAGAAGGCAAGTTTTCAAATTCACCAGCCGAAGCTTTCTTTCGACACGACGAACATATAACACACGGGAATGTTCCATCAACAGTGTTGTAATCTGGAAAAATATGCGATTTGATAAGTTCTTCCATGTTAATGGAGATGTTACGAAGGTCATTTTTACCAAAGCAGATAACACAAATAGCTTCTAGCGATTCTGAGTTCTTGCTTCTGAGTTTTTGGCATTGTCAAAGTCAAGTCAATCCGATAAACAATCGCAGGCACAAATGGACCGAGATCAGTGGCAGTTGGATAAAGAAATGTTGTTTACACGATCAACAATCATGCGCGCATGCGCATGTGATCGTCATTATGACAAGCTTTGCATGCATGTGTGTGTGTGATGAAGGACAATCACCGTATTAGACATGATTGAATTGAGACAAGCTGCACATGTATGAGGATAAGTTGTTTACGATAACTATGCGCGTGTACGCGTGTGATCGTCATTGATGTGCTGTGATCGCAGTGCATGTGTGTAATGTAATAAGCTATTATTCTCTCTGCAAATCAATCTGATGCAGACCACTGATTCATGCATTTTGCTTTTCACACAAATAGGACGATTTAGAACATGACCTTTCCAATGCCTCTTATGATCCTGCCAAAATCTCCAAGACTTGTTATTACAGATTGTTTCATAAAAAATGGATCACCCTTAAACATCGCCTTAACTTCAACTTTGTCTAACTCCGCCAAACTTGAACGAATTTCTCTGAAATTTGGAAGATATGTCAGTTGTGCTTACCAATATCATTGTTGGAAATTTCAAGCATGAATATTGAGTTGTTTTCCTGTTATAGATAAAAAAGTAGTAGATGATTTGATCTTCATTTAGCAATGTTACACATAATCATACCTCACTCTTATAAAATTACATTTGTTTCCTTTGATATGTAATATGTTGTTCTACAAGCCAAAAGCTATCAAGCAAAACAAAAATATAGAAAATCGGTCAATCAGAGCCAGTATAGCACCATTATTCATCAACAATAATGTAACGCATGCTACATGTGATTAACTGGACTTCATGTTCCATAGCTTCCTGACTTCGTTGCGGTGGTGTTGGCAGCACTCCTGATTGCTTTCAGCTAGAAATCTATCTCCTACCGGTTGAAAACAATACAAAGCACAAATGAACAATAACGAGATCGCATTCACAAAAGGCAAAGTGTCAGCCTTGCTAGAACTTCACATACAGCAAGGAACCATGAATTCTGAACGCTATGTGAATGTTTTACGAATGAACATTGGCCAAATGACAGATCAACTTGGTGATCCATCGACTTGGTTATTTATGGATGATAATGCTACGTGTCACAGGAGTAGTAGAGTCAACTTATTCAAGTCTCAATTAGGGCTTAGGACATTATCTTGGCCAGCTCGTTCTCCTGATCTGAATCCCATAGAAAATGTATGGAGTATTCTAAAACGTAACACTCGTCGTTCACTGCTACCTACAGATGGCGTATCACAACTTACGTCACTGTTAAAAAGAGAGTGGAGAAAGTTAGATCAGTCAAAAATCAACGATATCATCGAATCAATGCCTAGACGAATTGGTAATGTCATTGACAATAAAGGTAGGGCCACAAAATGTTAGCTTCTTAAGAACCGTTACTGTATCATAGCTTATCAGATTATATAAGGACATTTAAATATATTAGGGACATGAAATAACATGAAAAATGCTTTCTGTATCATACTTATGTTTTATTTAGTCAAATTTTAGGATGATCCACTTTTTATGAAACGGACTGTAGTACATTATGTACACCAACGAAGTCTCCGAATGCAGTTTCGGTTTCTCTGTCCACCATTTTGAATTTTCGTCATTTTCTCGAAAAGGACTAATCGTATGATTTTCTAACAATTATTTTTGAAAAGAGTGGGTCAAATTACATAGGAAACCGTTGCCGAAATAGTTGGGAATTTTTTTTGATCGACCCCCGGAATGCAGTTTCGGTTTCTCTTTCCGCCATTTTGAATTTTCGTCATTATCTCGAAAAGGGCTTTTGGTATGATTTTTAAACTTTGATTTTCGAAATCTACATACAAAGATACATCAGAATCCGTCGAGAAATATAGTGGGAAATTTTTAAAATGAAACCGCCTCTCCTGGCACACCGTGGGTAGAAGTCGTTTCACAGCATGTGATACGAGCGTATGTAGCGTATCTGTATATGATATACATTCAAGAGCAATAAGGAACGAGACATGGCACTAGAATTTGCAGTCTAGCTCTCGAAGCCTATACGAAGTGATCGAGGTCCGGAGCATCAACTTAACGTGCCTCGTATTTCTTAAATTGTGATCCTTTGCAGGTCAGATAATTTCTTCTTATTGTAAAGCTTAGTGTAAAATGTTCTGGGATTCCACACAATAATACATTTCCTAAAATCCTGCCGTTTTTTTCTTCGCTACTGTGGCTATAATTTTCACAATGTGCTGTTTTGTGATTTAACTTCATTCGTTGAAATACATGAACAATTGATTGTCCTCTCCTTCCAGAATTTCATCATCCATAGTTTTTATTTTTACATGATTCATCAGCATAAATCATTTTAAATATGCACATGTTCTCTGCACATTGTAAACGCATGTGGATCTATGAATCTCATATATCATCATCTATGTAGTATCATCTGTGCCTCATTAACTTCAACTTCATTGTCAATCATTTTATCACCCAAGAAACGTGTTTTCAGTTTGAGAATAAAGGTTTTGATATTCTGATATGTATCTAATCTGACTTAAAGCAGAGCGTTTCAAAATAATCATCCACGTCCTTGAATGGTCAAAAATTGAGTTCATTATGCAAACAGGTGCCAGCCGCCCTAGGTAGGTGGATGGTCACCTTCGAGGCTGTCACACGTGATAAAGCAAAGCACAATTCTGCGAACTGACAAAATCTGCTCGCCTAGATGTGGTGCATGCTTCATAGAATCGGATACCATTAGATGTTTTGTTGTACATGTATGCTGTAATATACAAGATTACAGTATTACAAGTGTAATTATAATTATAATTGTTATAATAATTGTATATATTATTATAATAATTGTTATATTATAATTGTTATAATTATAATTGAAGCTTTTAGAGGGTGTCATATAGAATGGACAGGAATGCGATTCAAGGCAAGGAAGAGCAGGAGCCTGTCACTGCGGAAAGGGAAGGAAGTGAATGCCAAAGTCTGTGTGGGAGGAGAGACAATACCAACGGTGATTGAACAAGGAGTTAAGAGCCTGGGAAGGTGGTACGAGCGAGGTCTCACGGACAGACGAAGAGGTGTGAAGATTTTTGAACAAGGAAAGAAATGGCTGAAAATGATAGATGAGACTCAGTTACCAGGGAGTGCTAAGGTCTGGTGCTCTCAATATGGGATCATGCCGAAGGTTATCTGGCAGCTGACTGTGTATAATGTGACTGTCTCCAGAGTTGAGAAGTTGCAGCAGTGTATGAGCAGGTTCTATCGAAAGTGGTTGGGTGTGCCAAGAATGGTAACTGATGTCGCTCTGTATTGCAAATCGAACAAGTTGAAGCTTCCCATGTCATCTGTTGTGGAAGAATTCAAGATCGGGAAAGTGCGCAAGGCTTTGACGCTCAGGAACTCTCGTGATGGTGCGGTTGCGTTGTCGCGTCCGGTGGTGCAGACTGGCAGCAAGTGGAGAGCCGAAGAAGCTACTGACAGAGCAATTGCAGAGGCGAAATGGAAGGAGGTGCAAGGTGCGGTGCAACAGGGGAGACAAGGAATTGGATGTCCAGGTTCACGACGGAGGTGGTACAGTAAAGTTGGCGTGAAGGACAAAAGAGAGATCGTTCTTGAGAGTGTTCAACAAGAGGAGGATGAGTTGAGACTCTGCAAGGCGTCTCAGCAGGGAGTGCAAGGGGGATGGATGAATTGGGGAGAAGTTGAACAGCGGGTTGTGTCGTGGGAAGACTTGTTGAGAACATCTGCCGGTCAGATCAAATTTTTGATTTCAAGTACGTATGACACGTGCCCGACGCCGGTTAATTTAAAGAGATGGAAGGTTAGTCATCTGGATGGGTGTAATGTGTGCAAGAGCGGTAGAGGATCTCTCGAACACATGCTGTCGACGTGTTGTGGGCTGCTGCGTGCCTATACTTGGCGTCACAATCAGGTCCTTGCGGTTCTGAAGAATGCTGGTGAGGAAGCAGTAAAAGAACATCGAAGTACGAGAACAATCGCTAGGTCAATCGAGTTTGTTAGAGAAGGTGAGGGGAGAGTGAAGAAACGGCAAGGTGTGAAACTGAGTGAGTTGGAGCGTGGTGTATGGGAGATCAGAAGCGATGAAGGAAATGCTACGATGCCAGCTGATGTAGTGACCACCAGTTTGAGGCCAGATTTGGTGATGGTCAACAGAGAAGCTCACGCTGTGATAATGATGGAGTTGACAGTGCCATGGGAGACGAGGATGCAGGAGGCACATGAGAGAAAGCAGCTACGGTATGCAGAGTTGAAAAGTGAATGTGAGGATCGAGGTTGGAGAACGGAAATATTCCCTGTTGAAGTCGGTTGTCGTGGTTTCAGTGGTTGGTCTTTGAGGAAGTGGCTTATGCGCATAGGGCTGACCGGAAGGAGAATGACCGAAGTCGTGAAGAATTGCCGTCAAGCGGCGGAAGTCGGAGCACTGAGAGAGGTGCTGCTTGATTCGCCATCAGACAGTACTGGCCGGCCGAGTGGAGGTGTCCAGTTATTAAACGGCCGAACCACCGTTGATACTCGGTTAACTGCTGATGATCTCTCAGGGCTCGCAGCGCTAGACGCTGTATTCATTTTTTTCAAGTGTAATTATAATTATAATTATGTGATATCTACTGAGATCTACTTTAGTAGAGGAACGAAGAGCGAAAGAATCTGCTCCCATCTTTATTTATGACATTTGGAATATTTTCCAGGCGTTGAAAACCTATTTTTCAGTATAGAGTTTGAATTTGAGATAGCATTCTTGCGCTTTCGAATTCTAAACCGCATCTTTCTCCTAAAAGCATTTCAGACTTTCAAGTTCGTCTGTTTTAGTGAATCAGCTCCGTTATGTATATTCATGAAATCCTATGACTATCGCGTAATTCTCTTCTGTTTGCGATAAAAGAAAAATGAAATTACCATGAAAATTTCCGAGCGATTATATGCAGCATCTAAGACTTTTGTAACGTTTGATATCTCGAAAGGTCGTATTTTCCTCTTCCTCTCCGCTGTGGAACTCATCTGAGGCAAACCGGTAGTGATTTGAGTTCCCATCTTTCGTCCTCACTACAGATTTTGTAAAAAAGGATTTAAAGTTTTCCTTCTATTGAAACTGCGTAAGAAGTATAGTTGCATCACGTAAACGGTGTTCAATACTTTGATCTCGCTCGTCTCTTTATCCGCGCTTGACTGGCGCTGAAGCTTCAAAGCAAATTCTCTTTCTTGAGAGAAATGGAAAGAAATATTGCATCAAGAGAGTGAAATTCATAATGAAAAGAAAAGCTTTAGTTGAATAGTTTCGTCTTTAATTCGTATTTCTGAAAGTTATTTGACAGAACATCAATTGCTATGGTAAATGTATTGATCATGCTCTTTGTGAATAGCAAAAGTTATGCATGCACTACATGCATCGTATTTAATTGCATGCAGCTATTGTAAAATTATTATGCGTGCCATAATTAGTATGATTGTATTCCACTAAAATGAATATAATTATCATTGCCACTATGCGCAGAACAAATACTATAGTCGTAGAGTATGCATATTAGGTAGAGTATTATTATATTAGGTAAAGTAATGTTATAGAGCAACTCAGCATTATTTAAATCCCCAATGTGCATGCAGTTTCCATTTTATTAGATGAACTCGAGTTGAGACCCATTCCGAATGTGAGATTTATAGTTTTGACGAATCATGATAGCAACACAGAAGGAATAATAGTAATTTACAAATCTTCCGTGTCATAACAACTTTGGAGAAGTAATGTCTGCTAAATTAGCAATTCAATGGGTTACTATTACTTTAATGGTCACCCTTATTTGGAGCATTTTCTTAAGCGTGATCACATCACAAACTACCTGCCCTTGATAGCTGAAGGAGCGAAATCATAGAGTAAGTATATTTCGGTAGAGTGGTAACTCAGCATTTATTAAATTCCCAATAAAACTTCGATATACAGCTTCGATCTTATTAAATGAACTCGAGGGGGATACAGTCGGAATTGTTTCCAGACGTGAGATATGCAAATTTATGCAGTTTTGAAGAAATTACAACGGAATTGACTGATCATGATAGTGTAATGCAGAAGGAAATGATATTATTTTACAGATCATCCGTGTCATGACAGCCTTGGAGAGGCGATGTTTGTCAAAATAGCAACTCGATGACCTGCTATTGCTTTCATGCTGAACCTCAAGAGAATCTTCTTAAGCGTGATCATTTATGAGCAACCTGGCACTGGTAGAGCAAAATAACAGAATCAAAAACAATGATTTCAATTAACTTCGAAGATGTGAATGGGTCCACATCACTATTCAGATTCAATAGGTGAAACATTAATTTAGTGAATCATAAATTCATGCCGATGAAAATTGAACGACATTAGATTTCCTTGATCATCAGCATAATTTCCGCTTAGTTACAATGCTTGTTATTTATTCCTTTTGATACCCAACTTGTTTCACACTACTTATAACGGGGAGTCATGTCGGTAGTATCTAAAGTGGCAAAAATTTAGCTTTTTCAAAACTGCTCAAATAATACGTATGAACGTATTCTCCGCAAAACTGAATCTTTTCATATAAAATTTTGCACTGTATACAGATACCTTTTTGAGTCGGCACTCTACCTATATCCCTACTCTATGACCGAAATATCCTAATCAAAGACAATGATCACAATTAACTTTAAAATATGCAAGTGGGTCCACAATACTATTCAGATTCAAGAAATAAAGCATAAATTTAGCGAATCATAAAATCATGCAGATGAAAATTGAATTAAAAACTTGAAAGTTCAGCGAAGAAGAACAATAAGATCTCAACTTTTGCATGAAGACTTGCATTATAATATGGTTCATAAAATTTCCTTGAAAATCAATTTAAATTTCCGCTTTATTAAGAAATCTGTTTTCATTCTTCATGATATCTAATAAGTTTTATGCTACTTATATAGAGGTTTTAAATCGGTAGTAAATGAACACCAGAATTATTTGTAAAAATGTAGCTTCTTAAAAATTCATCAAATGTTTCTTTGGACCACAGGAACTTAATCTACACAAAAAGCTAGATCTACCGACACAAAAAATTTCACTGCATGCTGACATTTTACTCTAACTACTACCTCTACTTACTGTATGGCTATAGTTGCCATGCAAATGCTATATTTGCTCCTCGCCTCCGGAAATTCTGCTGCAAAACACGAGGGAGTATTTGACAGATATTCTATATTAAAAATGCACCCTCGACGTTTCGGATAACCGCCTTATTCATGATCCAAAAAATTAAATTGATGCCAAGAAATGTGCATTGCAAACGAGCGAACATCAGAACTAGACAAAATCAACATACATAGATCAGACTGCTACATGTAAGTTTCTATCAAAAATTCTTTGGCGATAAACTTGAAAGTAACAAGAAGCAATTTGAAATTTAATTACAAAGACTTAACAGTCGAGCAGTGGCAGGTATTCATCGATAACGCAAGCTCTGTCTTTTTGCTTATATTTTCTTCCAGCCATATTCTCTGACGATAATTTGATAGATCTGCATGAAAGATTTTCCACCCATACCTGAATGCTCATGGCTAAAATGATTCTTTATCGAGAAAATTTGCTCGTTAAGATGACGCACAAACTTTTTTGGATTTCGCCTATGTAGATTTTATGCAAATGGAACAAGTCAATCCATATGTAACATTTTTTCGATTGCACTTATCAGTCTTCTCACTAATCGAGCAGAATATGCGATTCCCATTGTCCTCCATAAAACTTTGTCTTCCATATTATGACTCATGACTAGGACTGAGGCGTCGAACGTGTATTTTTAATACAGTATATCCGTCAAAGGACTGCCAAGCTTTTTGCACAATGCCATAGTAGTTTATCAAAAATATTTCTGTAATTTATGTATTGGTACATTTAATGTTGTGTCATCTTTGTTTAGTTTTTTTTTGCAAGTATCTGACGGAGACATCCTTTCCGCCAACTTTTTAGCATGCAAAATATTAAAAGACCTGGATCGTGACATAGTCGGCCATCTTCTTGATGAGCTTCTTGACCTTCTGGCAAACGTTTTCTGGACTGTTCGCAATATATTTAGTTTTATGCACTGTTTTCTACGTCAGTTGTTTTTTGTATTGGGTGCCACAAAAATGTCATTCATCATTCTTTTTTATCCGTTCCTTACTGAACGGCGGGTTACTGAACGGGGAAGGGTTCTTTGTGCATGTCACAGCCCTGTTGCTTCGCTGTGCCCACATCTCACAGTCGAGCATAGATGACCGTCTCTAAACTGCAACATTTACGCATTTACTACCCATCTCATTACAGGTATCTGTCAAATAAAAATGATTATTAAGAAATTAACACTAGAAGCACCGTGAGTCATTTTTGACTCACTCTGAATATTGTCGTCACTTCTGCTCCTCTCAATTAAATGTCAGGTCACTGCCTTTAGGTGACTTTTATTTTAGTGATATTAACTGTGTATCCACGCGATATAATCGCGTAACTCTTATCATTTCACTGAAATCAAGACTGGTCTACCTATAAGCACCACTGAGTCAATTTTGACTCATGAGGCTAATTTCGCAATTCGGAATTGTTGTTATTCAAATTAACATGCGTTTTCACATTTAGCATATCTCTATTCGCAAATTCTTAGATATCGATGAACTATGAACAAAGCATGAATGACTCACGCGCTGTCAGAGTTATCTTTCTGCATTGCAAAGCGTTATTTTGATCTAGACATCTTCCTGCATAGTGCAACTGCAAGCTAGTGTCACAGCTAGCAAAATGAATTGTCCAAAGCGTTATTCGGCGCAGCAAGCATTGATTGTGATGCAATCCATGGATCCTTTTGAATCTGGTGATGATGAACCAGAAGTAGCCGATAGTAATGGAATTCAAGACATTTGCAAAAATGATTCATCTAATTCATCAGAAATGAGCGACGATTTATCAAGTCCTACTCCACCTCCTTTAGCTGAGCGCATGTGATTATGTCTAGATAATTCAAACGACGACGAGTGTGTTTCTACTTTCGCTTCGACTTCATCAACTGCTTACCACGGAAAAGACCATACACAATGGACTGAGATAACTCAGTCAAGACAAATGGGAAGAAAAGCAGAAGAGTGAATCACGCAAGCGCACACCTCATCCAGAAATGAACAAATATGTCATCAACCAAATGTTTGAAGTGCTCAAAGGATGTCTGTGGGAAGCACTCCGATGGTTCGAAGATGTGTTTTACCATTTGCAGCATATGCGAAAAATATTTGAACTTTGCTCTCAGTAGAACTTTTGTGGTTATATGTTGTTATGTACATGTAAGTAAATAGGCCTACTTTAGAAAGTAGACTGCTGACTTGTTTATGTCCTATTGAATACATGTATATTGATGTGTTAAAACTTGCCGTTTAGCCTAGGATTAAATGGTTGAGATAAGTACATTAAATGATATTTCTTCATGTTGATTGTTCTCTCTTAATTCTACATATCGTCACCGTCATAAGCATATTGCCTATCTCATTTTGTTCAATTTTTCAGGAGACACAAATAACTGTCTTAAACAAATTAGCTAGATAATGAATGAAGTTAGGCTTGTGTTATCAATCAAATACATGCTAAGACTACTTTTCATACTAATTACATTGTAAACAATTTGGTTTGCTACTGTAAATATAAACAAAATTGAGATAGGCAATATGCATGTTTGCTCCTAATGAGATAGGCAATATGCATATTATTAAGAATTTGGATTTTGCCCAAATTTATGTCTGTAATGATCTTCGGCATTTATCTAAAGTAGTTCACCCTTATCGGGGGGATTATGATATTATATGCATAGAAAATTGTAATTATTACATGTAGTGACTATAGGCGCTTTGAAATAGCATGTAGACGTACCTTTACATGAATAAGTAGGCGCATCCGTTATCGGTTTTAGGATTTATCTGCAACATTGTATAGGCTGCGTATGTAAGCTATATGAAAGAGTGATAAATATTTTAAGCTAACATACTGACATTCTTGAATCCGTACATGTGCATGGACATGAACAAGGAAGTAAAAACATTTACATTTATGAAACCTAGTCATGTATTGCTTCACAAAGTCTTGTAAGAAACTTTCAGGTGAACTCATTTGTGTAAAATATTGTCGTAATATTGATGCACGTCTTTCGTTAGAACTTTTTCATGAATTGCAGATCATCAAACTTCTTCCTAGTAATAGGGATTTCTTCGTGAAAAGCTTGTATCCATTCATAACAGTCATTTTTCCTCAGCCTACATGGTAAATCTGTCCATTCGTTCTCGAATGCCAGGTTGAACTTGATGGTTTCATTTGGAAAATACTTAAGTCCTCTCAGGTCATGTACAGTCCTGTCGCCAGCTTTCTTTCCTGGGCGAATGGAGTTAACATGACGATCGGACCATTTTTTTGAAATCTGTATACGACAACATTTTCACATCAAAAGGAGAAGGGCTTCGCCTAGCAGATTTCATGAGAGCAACATAGTCTCTTGGAACACAAACGTCAGTGCACAAATTTCTTTCTATTTTCGAGTGAATGCTATCGCATTCCATTTGTGAATGGCCTTGTATCAAATATTTTTGACTTATAGTGACTCCAGTTTCCGTGGCAAGACTGCAGTAAGCATTAGCCAATACAACATTTTTATTTTGATAAACACAGTTATCGCTCCAAACGATGACATGTCTTACATTTGGATGGCATGCATCTAATGTACTCTCTGAAGTGTTCTACCTGTATTGAAGCAAACACATCGCTAGATAAATCACCCTACGTCTCATCTCATACATAGCAGAAGCCTTGCTGAGTGTTCATGTCATAAAATGTCAAATTGTGAACTTGCAATCTGCAGCGGTAGTACATAGCACTAGCTTTCGTTTCTGGACAAAGGAGGACTTTTTGAGTATCCATTGTCCACACCGAGACCTCGTCTGAATTCGCGAGAGATTTATCTATTTCCTTTGCATTTCTAGCTTTTTTGGCGTTATTCACGTGTGTTTCATACTTTTCACGGTCAATTGAACCCATTTTGAATCCTATACAAGTATCACACTGATCATGTTTTGGTAAAAAAACCGCGAATTTCATTTCTGTGAACATGTATTTAAAGTTAGTCAATGAAGCTGTCCTTACGTTGGCTAGTGTCGAGCTTTCTTTGTATTCATCATAAATGTCCTGTAACTTCGTTCCAGGATAAAGAAACTTCTTATCTCTGTAAGTATCAGAGCTTCTGCAGTAATGCGAGTCAATCGTAGGAAGATTTTGCAAAAAGTCAATCAAAAATTGTTTTTCCTGCTCGTCAAATGGTGTTGTCGGTCCTGACTTAGGAGAGAATGCTTGCCGATTATTTTTCGCAATGCGGCTACTAATCCAGCTTCCAACAGTTCGTGGAGATACTCCAAAAGTGGAACAGAACAGAGACTTGCAGACACAAACTCTCTTTCCATTTGACGGCATAGCGAGAAAAAACCTGAAAGAATTCTTTCGTCTCGACTCACTTGTAGAAGAGGTGGTATGCTGTTGTTTATCAAATCTTTCAACGTGATCCGTAAATAACGTAAGTCTCTCGTCCCAAGAGGACATGGACCAAAATGAAGCAAAAATATTTTGCATTTCCTCAGCAGTAACTGAATTACAATCTCTCTTGTCTGTTTTTACACAGTAGCCAAATGTACAGGGCAATCCCACTCCACGACCACTAACTGGTGTTCCTGATCTGTTAGTGTACTCAATCCCCTTTAGTCTCTTTGCTTTGGCTTGATTTATTTTCCAATTTTCGGGACAAGAGCGCTTGTGACGATACTTGCTACTTAATTTCAATTTAATCTGCACATTTGCATCGTGTGACTCATCAGATCAAAGCTGTTCAATCTGTAGTAACGTGCGTATCTCAAGTTGCGAGATAGGCAACATGCTTATGAAGAGATACATCAAGTTGTGAGATAGGCAATATGCATTTTCAGTTTTTCTGAAAAAACTGCTCGTGACTTTCTGCTAAATATTGGATGACTGTTGCGGGTCAGGTAGCTCATTATGATTCACCTACAATTTACATATTGCCTATCTCTGAGATAGGCAATAAATATGCTTATGATGGTGACGATATGAAATCATGGATAGGCCATTATAATCCCCTCCTGCAATGTAAAAAAATCACAGCTTTTTGTAAAACTGCTTAGCAACACTCTTTATTACGAGAAATTTCAATGAATACCAATATAAAAGCATTTCACTTGGATAAAAACCGCAAAATACCAGAAAAATAGATGTGAATCATTTTTGACTCATTGGTGCTTAAAGGTGTGACAAAATTTTGGTGCTTCTAGTGTTAAGCATTTGCATGCTTTTGAAAGACTTCGTCCGATGATGTTGTCTGGTGACACTAAATTTCTTGAAGGAATGATCGCTTCCGCTTTGAATTTGTACATATCCAGTCCTCAAACTCCCTCAAACTGCTGTACAGTTTTAGAATAGGGTTTTCAGCTGTCTCGATCAACAGTTATTCAATCATAAAGTCAATGTCATCTGCATAGGCTAGATAGTTGGTTTCTATTTCTTTTACACCATCATTGATGCTTTTGAGTCCCAATTCGTTGATGCTGAGCTGAAAGAACAGATTATAGAGGACTGGATTCAGCAAGCATCTCTGAAGTACTCCTCCACGTGGTGTAAAACTTTCCGACAAGTTAATTGAAGTCTGACAAAGCACTCTAAGTCTTTGTACCGTTATTTGATGAGGTAAGTATTCTTTGCGGGTGTTCCAATTGTTTAACATATTCACCACAAAAGCTCATTGTTGATGCAAATACAGTCCGTTTCATAAAAAGTGGATCATCCTAAAATTCAACTAAATAAAACATAAGTATGATACAGAAAGCATTTTTCATGTTATTTCATGTCCCTAATATATTTAAATGTCCTTATATAATCTGATAAGCTATGATACAGTAACGGTTCTTAAGAAGCTAATATTTTGTGGCCCTACCCTTATTGTCAATGACATTACCAATTCGTCTAGGCATTGATTCGATGATATCGTTGATTTTTGACTGATCTAACTTTCTCCACTCTCTTTTTAATAGTGACGTAAGTTGTGATACGCCATCTGTAGGTAGCAGTGAACGACGAACGTTACGTTTTAGAATATTCCATACATTTTCTATGGGATTCAGATCAGGAGAACGAGCTGGCCAAGATAATGTCCTAAGCCCTAATTGAGACTTGCATAAATTGACACGTAGCATTATCATCCATAAATAACGAAGTCGATGGATCACCAAGTTGATCTGTCATTTGGCCAATGTTCATTCGTAAAACATTCACATAGCGTTCAGAATTCATGGTTCCTTGCTGTATGTGAAGTTCAGAGCGGCCATTGGTCCAAGTGCCATCCCAAATCAGTAGAGTCGCACCACCTTGTAACCGGGGACGATGTAAATGTCTCGGAATTTCCTGATCAGATTTTATCCATAATCTCAATCGACCATCACTATCCTTCAGACGGACTGATGCCTCATCAGACCAGACAACCCGATCCCATTGATTTCGCCAGTGACAATGACTCATTGCCCATCTGAGACGTCTTTTTGTATGCTGATCTGATAATTCGATCTGAGAGGGCCTCTTACAGCTCTTGAAATTCGACTCAATAAGTCTTCTACGAATAGTGGACTTAGAAATAGAGGAGTCTAGTGCAGCCATCTCAGTTAACTAGAGAGACTTGGATCAACTTTAACAAATCTCAAAATTAGGCGGTCTCTACGTTTGGATGTTTTGCGTGGACGGCCAGAGCCCTCTTTACGACAGAGTCGAAAATCATCATTATGCCATCGATGCACATTTGTGTAAGGGACATTTAGTCGCTTGCTTGTAGCTCGCAAAGAAAACCCTAGTTCTATGTAGCAAGGCTGACACTTTGCCTTTTGTGAATGCGATCTCGTTATTGTTCATTTGTGCTTTGTATTGTTTTCAACCGGTAAGAGATAGATTTCTAGCTGAAAGCAATCAGGAGTGCTGCCAACACCACCGCAACGAAGTCAGGAAGCTATGGAACATGAAGTCCAGTTAATCACATGTAGCAGTTACATTATCGTTGATGAATAATGGTGCTATACTGGCTCTGATTGACCGATTTTCTTTATTTTTGTTTTGCTTGATAGCTTTTGTCTTGTAGAACAACATATTACATAACAAAGGAAACAAATGTAATTTTATAAGAGTGAGGTATGATTTTGTGTAGCATTGCTAAATGAAGATCAAATTATCTACTACTTTTTTTATCTATAACAGGAAAACAACTCAATATTCATGCTTGAAATTTCTAACAATGATATTAGTAAGCACAACTGACATATCTTCCAAATTTCAGAGAAATTCGTTCAAGTTTGGCGGAGTTAGACAAAGTTGAAGTTAAGGCGATGTTTAAAGGTGATCCATTTTTTATGAAACAATCAGTAGATGCTTCTCGAAATCGATGAAAACGTGCCCTATTTGTCTGATCATTCCGATGTCCTCTTCGTTTTAATTAATTTGATTGATGGTGAGTATATGTTCAGTGAAAGTGTGATCCTTCCTGAAGTCTGCTTTGGCATATTGAAGTAATCGAGATCCGTCTTGCTTCCAGGGATGCGTAATTAACATGATAGTGTGATGGCTTGAGCATTCCAGTTCGGTGCCTATCCTGTGTATGGGAACTACATTGACTGACACCATCGTAAAGGCCACCATTCGCTTGCTTAAATGTGCAAGCAGAGTTTGTGGAGGGCTTAATTTGAGGAGACTGGTAGAATTTTGAAAACATCGCTTTGCATTCCGTCAATTTCAGATGTTTTCTTTCGCTTTATACCTCCAAGTGCCATTTCAGTTTCATCAAATGAAGGAAAAGAATGATTGTGGACACTTCAGAATTCACAGAATCTCTAGGTTCAACTAGAAGAAGCATAGGTTTTAGTTCACACAAAGTTTGACAATGTTCTTTCCATCCATCTAGAATTCTGCTTTGATCACTCAAAACTTCTCTGTCTAGGTCATTTATATGCAGGCACGTCTATGTTTCTGGGTTTGATGACATTGTTGATAGTTTCCAAAGCATTTTTCAATTTCTTTCAGTTGGTATTTTTGTCGATTCGCTACAAGATTTCTTCATTCAGTTTGTTTCTTGATTCATTGATTTTGCTTCGTCTTGCTTCATGTATCTTGAATTCAATTGTAGTGTCTAACACCCAAGGGTGGTTTCCGTATTTCTTCTTCTCTATTGTTTGCTCTACGGTACTGATGTTGATGTCATTCAGACGTGTTTCATTTGTATTTATGCTTTTGTCTAAGTCTGGCCTTTTCTCCGTTGTTTTCTCAGAGCAGTCTTAAAGACCTGTCTGTGGGGATATTTTGCATAATTTCTTACTTAGCATAGCACAACTTGATGCTTGTAAACACGGCTCTTGAGCCAATGTCGATATCTGGGTGTACTGGTATCTGGGTGTCGGTATCTGGTTCAGGTTTCATGGCGATTCCAAAATGTTGATATCAGAGTGTAGTCAATCTGGCTACATGTAAAACCGGCCGGAGAGCATCAGGTGCCAGTTCTTGACCACTTACGTTTGAATTTTGTAATGCATGCGCATAGATTCTCCTCTCCATGAAGTGTAGTAAATCTTAATCTCTCTCGCTTCCTGAGTAATTTCAAACTTTCCAATGAATCTTGTGAACGCATCATAGAAGTCCCTCAAAGTCACAATGATGTTCTGTTTTCTAATTTTGTCGTCCATAATGTCTTCGAGACTTTTGTACCAAATATGAACAACTTCAACGTCAGTATCAGTAATAGCTGGATAAATCTAAATCAGACTTTGGTTTTTGGGGGTTTCCTTTATTCCACATGTACCATGGATAATTCTGTCCCATGCACCATTAACTTCGAAGACTCTACCTTAAACTGCTCTCTAGATCAATATTTCGATATCATGTCTACACTTGTTTCTGTGTTCAGAACAAAATAATAAGTTTCAACTGTTGGTAGTCTCCTATTCTTCAACGATTCTTCTCATTTCAAATAGACCAATGACATCCTATGAGTATAGAATATAATAGAGTACAAATATATTTTTCAAAATATAAATCAAAAGTAATATATACAAGGAATTTATACAAGTCTGGTCGTAGCACCATTCAGTCAGTTGAGAATGGAAGTTGACAACCCAACAAAACTATTCTGTCTCCTTGCTGTTCTACAGTATGGAATTAACACGCGGTTGTTTCTCTTGTGACTTTACGTGCACGTTTGTACAATTTCTCTATTATGGTGCAAGTCACAAAACTCAGCACACAGAACAAAGTCGCACAATATAGCATGATACTTCTGATAGTGCTGTTACAAAGAGGTCATAAGTCGTCATGAGCAAAGTTTCTCTTAGAATTTTAAGAGCGTAAAACGTCTTGGACACAGTGCGGCTAATTGATCAAAATGAGAATTCCACTTCAAATCATATGACCAGAAAACACCTAGAATCTTGACTTCGTTCACAATCATGAAAGGAAAGGGAAAATGTACGTTGAAATTCTTTTACATATAGGCCTATATAGCGCTTTCGTTATTGATTCACTTAACTGCAAACAATTTTCTTCTGCCCATGATCGAATATTATAAAATTCAGCAGTAATTATTTCAGTATAGTTCGAAACATCATCTTTTCTAAAATGTAATATTTCACAAATATCATCAGCATACATTGTCATCATATAGTCTCACGGGATGCTGGTGCAATAACACGGCAATAAATTACAAACAGCAGGGGACCCAACAGAAATGCCTGAGCGGTGACACTACTCACTGGCAAGACATCACTCAAAATGCTACTGATGCGAACACATTGACAACGGTTATCAAGATAGAAACAAATCCACTAGATAGAAACATGTGGATAATCGCCACATAACAATTCTTCGCAAGAATGCTGTGACTTCTGGAGTCAAATGCTTTAGAAAATCGTAATTGATTAGCATGCGACCTTCAATATCCGGACTATCAAGATAGGCAGTAACAATGTCATCCATCTTTATAAGACAGCTCGCTGTGCTCAATTTCTCTTTGTATGCAAAATGAAAATATGTTAACAGCTCACGAGTACCGTTTAAAATTTGATGTTCAAGAAGTTTCGCAGGTGTGCTCAACAAAGTTATAGGCGGCAGTTGTTCAAGAGATGTTGAACTACATTTAGGAATCGGAGAAATACCACAGTTTTTTAAAAGCAAA